>CEMH01201019.1:18478-56419 GCA_001179725.1 Macrocystidia cucumis | reverse complement strand
ACTTTGTCCCCGTCCCAGTACTTGAGCATTTTGTCTTTTCCGACCGTCCAGAAGTAATGCGAGTCTTTCTCAAATGCGACTTGCATCACACTCTCGTCATGGGCAAAGATCGACTTGTGGCAATCGCCAAAATCGAGTCCCCATATCTTCACATTCTTGTCTGCGGAACATGTGACAATGAGCTTCGAGTCACTTGAGATGTCCATAGAAAGCACAGGAAGCTGAAAAATTCCGTTCAGAAATAAAAATATGAGTATACAACAGAAAATAAGTACCTTGTGTCCATAGAGAGAAAGGAAGAACTTGAGGCTATCTTCGTAGAAGACTTTAACCGTTGAATCCAGTAACGACACAGCAAGAAATTTTCCGTTCGGACTGTATCGCACGGCCAAGACGTCGTCCGTCATTTTGAGAGTTCGAACATGAACAAGCGATAGCTTTTTGCCGTTTTGGGGCTGTTGGAACGTGAGTTGTCCGCTGGGTGAAGGAAAACAAAGAGGACAAACGCTATCGCCTGACGGTTCCTTCCACTCAAACTCCCAAAACTTCACATCTTTGTCTGCACTTCCACTCACAAGGGCCTTGTCGTCAGCTCGAACGTGCATTGACCAAACGGTAGCGGTATGCGCTTGTATTGTGTCTATCAGGGTAGACGATGCCACGTCGAAAAGAAGAATTTCTCCTGACTTAGTCCCAACGGCGATCTGCATAATTGTGAGCAAAGGTCAATGGATGGCATAAAACACGACGAACATGACGGTCTCCCGGGAGGAAAGTACTGCAGATCGCATAACCACATTCGACAGTACGAATACAAGCCGTTGTTTTGATATTCCAAATTTTCAGTTGGCCTTGTAACCCGTCAGCTCAAATTACAACAAGGAGGCAAGATGTTACCATTGGAGGCGGACGCAAGTATCTGATCGTCTGAGCTCAGAGAAAGCGTTCGTACATCAGTGCGATGGCCTGGCAAGTCCACGGAAAACATCCTCGAAGCTTCAGGGTTGGGCTCTTTGACTTTTGTTGGCAGTGGAATCCGATAGACCTCCAGAGCGTTTGACGACAAGGCCACCAAGAGCTAAGCCGACCTGAGTCAATCCTGCCTTGCAGAAGAAAGCCCAACGCACCTGCAAACCTCCTTTCACGACGTCGGGTCCAAAATAAAAGGATCGAATTTTGCCACTCGCACGAAGCACAAGGTAGGGGGTGAACCGATCCACCAGCGTAACCTCCGGACTGCTTTCATGATCAACATCTTCAGCTGTTTCCGACGCGTTCGCTTTTCCTCTTTTCTCCTTGACTCGCTTTTTTCTCCGTGCTTGCTTTTTCAGAATTTCATCCTCAGTACGGATTCTAAAGAATTCGAGGGATCGGTCATGGGATTGAACGGCCAAGAAAGGTTGTGTTGGGTGGAAAATAATCTGAGAGACTCTGTGACGGGAGGAAAGAGGTAGACTGGATATCGGGTTGATTATCTTGGCAACCTTGCTCGTAACGATGAGCTTTGCGTTCAATATGACCGGCATGAACGCACCTCTCCTGTATCTGTTTCCCTGAGCCCGTCCAGTAGTAGAGAGTGATCGATGTTCCACGCTTTGAGGTCCCCTTCTCCTGCTCCTGTCAGAATCATATCTTGTTCTGAGTTTACGTCCATCGTCCAGACCTCTGAGCGGTGGGCGACAACTGTTTGTATGCAGTGTTGAGTGGATAGATCCCAAAGCTTCAAAAAGGTGTCCTTTGAAGCCGTTAAGAGTAATCCGACGGCTTGGGCACTAGAGGTTGACGGAGAGTTGTCTGGTGAGGTGATGAATTTTATCGCGGTGATTTGGTCGCGATGACCGCGTAATCTAGTATCAGATCTGTTAACCATGAATGCATTGTATGGTGCAAAGCGCGCACCGGAAAAGGCCAGCCTCGGCGACCACGTCCCAGATAATGAGGTCGGTGTCCTGTGAGCCAGATGCTAACCGGGTACCATCTCGATCGAACGCGAGAGCAGTGACAGCCTTTCTGTGTCCATTGAACGTGGTAACCACACTTTCAGTGGAAGCGTTCCACAAGCGAAGCGACCCATCCGCATAGCCCACCGCTATTATATGTGGTTGTGGGGATGGTTGTATGCAGGTGACCTCGGCACGATGACCAGTTTCATGCCACATTGATAGCTATGGGGGAGTCAGCATAACGATGAGGAGAGGAAATGGAATGATAAGCTACCATTTGTCCTTTCTTGACGTCCCAGACGAGAACATCCTCAAGTGCTGGGACATACGCGAGCTTGCCATCGAAGTACGAGTTGGCGGAATGGCTACATATGATCCCAAATGCCTGTTATGAGGAGTGAGCTATACATACAAGGCTATTGAAGAATACAAACCTGAGTTGGCCCGTGCTTGAGGTAAGATTGAACCATGTATGAACTCGGGGAATGCTCGCGCGTTTGAAGCAAAATTAAATTTTAAAAGTCGGGGAATTGATGACAAACCAAAAATTGCGTAAAGAATACATCTAATCTTTTCTACATTTACCACCACACATGTACGGTTCTAGGCCAAAGTGGGGTGCTACTCCACCATCCAATAATCGGATCTAAAGTCGACCATTAAATTGATTGACATGAAAACGTTGGAGAAAGCAGCACAGGTTCAAAGCATAATACGGAAATGAAAAAAAATAACGAAAAAAAAACTTTGCTCTTCCTACGAGGCGCATTGCCAACGAGCCTCAAGATTCCCTCCTACTGTAAAGTCGACCTTTGAGCGAACATGCTAACGGGCAATGGCAAACAAAGTCGTCTAGTCACGCGCACGGGTAAACAGAAGTTATGATCGGGTTTCGCTCGATTGTTCGATCAGTGTGTGATCACAGAAGTGGAAGCCTCAGACGGCGAGTGATTCCCTGCTCGCTATTTCTCACCTTATTCAAAATGATGTTGTATCCTTCTAGCCCAGAGGCAGCAACCCGCTTTTTACGATTCGTCAACGCTTCTCCAACTCCTTTCCATGCAGTGCACAACGCTGCCTTGCGTTTGGAGAAAGCAGGTTTTCAGCTGGTACGAGCTCATCCAACTTTGTCGTAGTAACTACTGTCCTGATCCACTCTAGATCAAGGAGAAAGATGATTGGGAAAATCAGGTCAAACCAGGAGGTCGTTACTATTTTACCAGGTTCGAACCTCTCCTTTCCCAATCTCCACGACTATCAGACCTTTATGTTGGTTCAGGAATCAAGCTGCACTGGTAGCGTTCACCCTTCCCAAGCAGTGGAAGAAAGGTGGCGGTGCTGGATTGAGTATAGTTGCCACTCACGTCGACAGTCCAAATCTCCGAGTACGCTCTGCTTTACTTTTGCCATACCAGTTCAACCGACCTTGTTCCCTAGGTTCGTCCAATTTCAAAGCGTTCAAAAAATGGGTACATGCAAGTTGGCGTTGAAACCTATGGCGGCGGCATCTGGCATTCTTGGTTGGACCGCGATCTTTCTCTTGCTGGTCGTGTCGTCATCGCTCAAGCGCCTGGAGTTTTCAAGTCCAGGCTTATCAAAATCGACCGACCACTGCTGCGTATCCCAACTCTGGCCATTCACCGTATGCCCCTCTTACCCCTGCATCTCATAAACTATGCTTATTTACCTCGGATTGGCGCTTAGTCGACCGGAATGTCAATGAAAGCTTCAAGTTCAATCAGGAGACCGAATTCATTCCCATCCTCGGTCTTTTGGAAGCCGAGTTGAATGCTAAGAAGGATGACACCTCGTCAGATGAGGACGAAAAGGATTCCAAGCCTCCCAAAGTCACGAACAAGTCTGCCTCCAGCATTCAAGCGAACCACCACCCCGCGTTGTTAGCTCTGTTGGCAAATGAGCTTTCCGTAGTTCCAGAAGAAATCCACGATTTTGAATTGTATGACATTGTCATCTACACCTCCCAGTGATCGCTAAGCAGTTTTCAAGGGCACTCTACGACACCCAGCCAGCGACCTTGGGAGGAATTGAGAACGAGTTCATCTTCAGCCCTCGCATGGACAACCTGGTCTCCTCGTAAGTCTTATTTCAACCTCCCGTCAAAAGCACGACATAAACGCGATTTAGGTTTTGCGCTGTGGAAGCATTAGCAGAGACAGCCTCCGCACAGGATTTGGTGCCCCTCGAAGGAAACGTCAACGTCATTGCTCTCTTCAACCACGAGGAGATCGGCAGCGTCTCCACCTCCGGCGCAGAATCCAGTCTCATCCCTCTTTTGCTGCAACGCCTTTCACCATCCGCAGAGAGCCATGCACAATCCATCGCTCGCTCGTTCCTCATTTCCGCTGACATGGGTCACGCTGTTCACCCTAACTACGCGAACAAGCATGAGGACAAGCATAAGCCTGTTATGAATGGCGGCATCGTCATCAAGACGAACGCAAAACAGCGGTACGCGAGCGACGCCATCTCGACGTTCATCGTCAAACAACTCGTGGAAAAGAAAGGCGGCAAGGTACAAGAGTTTGAAGTGCGCAACGACATGTAAGTGCGGGAAAACCTGCCTTCTAAACCCTAACACCAACGTTTTTGCATTCGCAGGCCGTGTGGATCTACGGTGGGCCCAATGCTGTCCAAGCTTGGCATCCGGACTGTGGACGTTGGAAACGCCATGCTGTCCATGCATTCCATTCGTGAGACGGCTGGCTCCCTTGACGTTCAAAACGCGATTGATCTGTTCAGCTCCCTCTTCGAGGGTTTCCCAGCGTTGGATAAATCTCTTACAGTTGATTAAATACCCTGAAACTAAAGTACTTTTATCCAACCACGCCTGCTGCAATGATCAAAGTCATTCGTGCCCCTTGCTCAGATTTGTCAAACAATGATTGGTAGACCTTATGCCCAGTCAGCTTGGGGCTACCGTTTTACCCGTTTGCTCGGTGGATCATCCGAATGTGAAGTCGGACCAGCCAACACACTCCGTTTCTTTGCAGTCCGAGCATAATGAGCAAGCACCCATTCACGTTCAGCCTCCGACTGCTCAAGTGTGCCTTGCCGTATTTCGTAGGCTGTTGTCGGGTGTACATTAGCTTCGTCGTCCTCGTATGAAAATTGTAGGACAACGAACGTTTCATTTCAAACCGCGGACCAACCTCTGCAAGCTGTACCTGCCGTCCATGCTTGACGAAAACGTGGTGCCTTTCCATACATGACTTCTAGTGAGCCATCGGAATTTGTAGGTTCAATATGCTGAGAAGACACACCGGAACGAGACGAAATCGCTTTCGTTAGCAAAAGTCATCACTCTTTTACTATCCTCTTTCGGGACTGGAAAGAGAAACTTTAAAATATCGCGAATACGTTCTCCAAGTTTTGATGAGAAGTTTTCAAATATGAGGTGTGGGTATTGTTCGGAAACGGTAGACGCCTTGTAGGACCCAATGTCGTGTCTTAGCGAGACGTTGTTCAGAGTAAAGTAGGCCGTCGGGCCGTGAGGGAAATGAGATACGATCATTGCATCTAACAGACGTTAATTGATGGTGGTTAAATACACTTGAGAGGGTGATGAATGTAGGAGGACGACGTACCAGGTATGCCGCGGTGTTCATGAAAAATAATCAAATCCGTCACCTCATTCGCCCGGCACGCCTCTGCAAGTTCCTTGATAACGTAGTTACCACGGTTTATACGGTGAGAGTTGGGAAACACCAGTCTCATCTCCTGCGATACTTTTAGCAACAGCATACGCAACAAAGAAGAAACCAATCGACCTTCGAGAATTGTAGTAGTTTTGAACTTGGGTCTCGCGATGTGGTGATCACAATCTTTGGGTCCCTTATCCCTGCACGTGAGTACTCGTTGTCGATATGCGTGGAAGGCTCTAGGGAGGGTTATTGTCAGTCGCACCCAGAGATCTCGCAGCTCGCAAAGGATGACAAAATTACCAGTTTGTGCATCGTCAAACGCCAGATCCTTTCCCAGTCCCTTGGCGTCCTTCCTCAGCTCTGTGGGTAACGCTTTTCCGCTCGCAAGGGCGTCCTTCAACTGCTGTTTACGATCGAAGGTTTCCCTTTCTTGGGCCTCTAATGATTTCGCGTAGACATATTGACGTCGTTCTCGGGTTTGGCGTCGGAGCTGGTGAACTTCATAAGTGTTGTCCCGTACCTTATAGAATCCATAATTACCATTGATGTCAAGCCGGTGTTTATTCGTTGAAGAACCAGGGGGAGGACGAGGAGGTGCCGCACTCAGGCTGAGGCAATGATCGAGCGAAATTTCTAAAATCGTCACGTGCGTCACTTAGGGGTTGACTTCCACTCCAAGCAAGCTCGTGCAAAGCAGGTCATGTACATTTGAGATACCCAATTCAGAGACGACCTAAAGTACAAAAATAATTTTCTTTGCTACGTCTAGACTCAATGCATCTATGCAATGTGAGAATATCGCCCTGATCTCGTCGTAATCCCAGTAAGGTGAGATCTACCATGTCTAGTTAGCACCTTGAGTGTTAGAAAGCGTTGATTAGAGCTTACAGCCAAAGGTATATCAAACGGGCGTCCTCGTTCACGGTTTCTGCCATATTGGTAATGGCGTATAGTAACCTCATTAACATCACTCTTCCGGAAATTAGGCACTGGCCGCTCCGCCTGTGCATCTTGTAAAGACTCTCAACACCTAACTTGTACTCTGAGCATCTCGAACGAACTCACCTTCAGCGGCCGGCAAGTTTGAGGATTTACTTGTGTCTGAAAAGCAAGCAAATCTACTTTTGTCCAGAAGTGGCTGGCACTCCTCCAGAGGGTACCATTCCCATGTGACCTAGTCCCAGGAAACTCTGGTCAGTCGTTGCAATGACCGGTGTAGGCATCCTAGCTCTTACAGGGTCAGCAAGAAACGAGGGTGAATAATCCGCTTTGTATCGCATCTTTGGGCATGAATGAATGTAGAAGCCTGGTGGCGTGAGACGCAGTGTTTATCTTTGAGAAAGAGAGAGCCGCTCACCCATATACAGTGCGGACATGCCAGGAGCGCCTGCGGCCTTGAGCTCTCTCGCTAGAATTGTCTCGTGGAATGCGCTAAGCTGTTCAAGTTCAGTCTCTCGAAAGCATCCACACATTATTGCAGCAGGATCGACAGCACCTTTCCCATCGAGAACCGTTCCCAATCCTTGTCGTAGAAGAAATACACACTCGACACGCAGCCGGGCAAAACGTCGAGAACAGAAACACCAATCAATTTGCCGTCCACCCTGTGCAGTTGATGATATGACCCATACGCCGTTGGGAGGTGAGAAGGCGGTGGGACAGTCTCGAACGGAATAGGCTCTTGCTGTTCAATTTCATTGTTTGTTAGAATGGTAAAGGCTGTAGTCATCTCACTTCGTACCTCAATGGGGCTTTTGACCAGAAATCGAGAGAAGGACGTGGGTGAATTGAATTCTTCATGGTGGATTTCCTTCTGATATTTATCAAAAAGAGCGAATTTCTCCTCTGTGTAAGTTGACGGTTCCAAGATGACCTTGCAGTCGAGATGTCAGCGCAGGGCAATCCTTAGATAGAGATATGTTCTACCTCGTATCGATGACGGAACGTTTGATCAGGGTGGAATGCCACTTCAGATGCGTGAACGAGGGATTCCAAGGAGGGTGTCACGTTCGAGTTTTTCGGTGAGGCTCTTGAATCGTTCAACGAAGGATGAGTAAAGTATTTCGATCTCCCAAAATTGTGCAACAAACATCTTTCGTGGGACATCATCTTTCCCATCGCCGTCGGTGATGAAACGGTTCCACCTAACATTATGAAGAGACAGGTCAAACATCCTCTTTGATCTTCACATACCTGTTCAACGTCTTTCGCTGCCCCTTGGATAGCTTGAACTGATTCGCGTCCAGTCTACTTTGCCTTAACAACACCGCTCGGTGACGGTCATACTTTTGAGGTGCTTACTTGATAGTGTAGTGAGGACAGCAAGACCGGAGCAAATCTGGTTTGTAGCACCATTTCCCTGCACAACCACAACCTCTGATCAGACGAAAGATACGTGTTTGAGGGTGACGCGTGAATGTGTACCAGAACGTCGCCAGCCCCGATCTATCATATTCTGATAGACCTAAGAGCCTCGGTTACATCGCTACCCAGGCAGATGGCACGAGAAGGGCATACTTCAGGTGTTAAGACCTGAGCATCGAAACTCGCAATAAAGGCGTTGGTGGGTGGACCCATGCCTTCCGCAGGTTGTGAGCAGTAATTGCAAATATGATGAACTCTGGGTCCCTGTGGGGTGCCTAAAGATTGTGGTGAGCGTACAGGATTAGACATTTTCAGGTGATGGTGGTTGTGGTAATGCAGAGTTAATATCGATATCTTCTCTCCCTTGGCCGCTTAGAGCAAGTCAGGAGGTCACTTCTTTTGCAGGTCGTAGTAAACACTGGCATCCACCACACACCACCTTATCAACGAGATCTCCATCTTCAGACCACCAGCACGTACACCGCATTGAGATGAAGCGTCATTTCCTCCTGATCAACTAACTACCACCCTCCGCCCGGTTTTCCCGCGTCGCCTCCAGATTGTACTGAACGTTCTTCCTATACTTCGTCGCGAGATCAGCAGCAGTCTGGACATAAGCGTTTGCCCTTAAGATCTCCTGTTCCGAGCAATAGTTTGTCGTTAATCTCCATCTACCGGGGTTGAGGGGGAGACGCGTTTTGTATATACCTCCATGCAATGGTTGAGTTCCAGTATCATTTCTGTACATTTAGACTGAAAGGGTATTTAGCGATCTTTTTCAAGTGATTTGGGAAGAGGGGAAACTCACAGAGTTCTTCACTATGCGCTCGAGTAAGATGGCTTGTCGTTCTGCATGGGGGTTCTCCATGATGCCAACGCCGTTGGGACGCGTCGACTGTTTTGGATAAACAAACGAAGACTGGTGAATGATGGAGCCTTAATTTGGTGCGCTTCACGGTTGGTCAAGTATTTCGTCTCACAACAATCAAAGATGCAATGGTATTAGATTGAAACTTCATGATATGGCAACATGGTGTACAAATGCAGATGTGGTATGAAAGGGAGAGAATAGCAAGAAAGTGTGGAGATCCCAACTCGTCCATCAGGGAGAGACCGACTAGACTGGCACGGTGTCATTACGCATGACGATTAACCCCATCCATCCCACCTCCCAAACCTTCGAAACTCTTGCAAGGTACACTCGCGACTCTCCTTCTGGTCCTTCTCTCGTTCCTTCTCTTTCCCTTTACCAGACCTTCCAGCAACAGAAGACGCGCTGGACGTTCGGGGCCGTTGTTTCGCACCCCGTTCAGATGGAGAGCTCGGAGGTGAACGCGTAGAAGCCTCCACTACACTTCCTGCATTGGGCAACGATAAGCGATACCAACCTCCCGCAAAGGTCAGCGCCACAAGCTGATACTCATATTTGGGGTTCAAGAGATCGCTGCCTTCCACTGGCACCTGTATCCAGCCGACGACGCATCGTTCCTCGTCTGGTTCATCGGCATTTGACGACTTCAAGGCAGAGGGTGAAAGAGATATATGGGATGATTGCACTGGTATCCGATATTGCGCATACGACCATTCATAATCGAGGTATTTCGCTGCCCAAAGGTATGGTTTCAGACGTGAAAAGGAAGAGTGTCGGTTCCTTTAGGTAATTGTGAGCGAATGAACGTGACGGCGACCAGATGCGGGAGATCAGCACTTACGATGCACCGGAAGACATGATGTTGAAGACGTGTACGGTGCCCTTGTCACTCCAGACGCAGAGTTCTTTCTCATCAGGTCGAAAGGCAACTCCATAGATCTCTGCCTTGTCAATTCCTCTCCGGAATTCTCGAAGGAGGCTGCCGTTTGAGGTGTCCCATACGCGGATAAGGGTGCCCTGGGCGGACGTTGTCGCCAACAGACGACCAGCGGGGGATAATGAAAGGGTAGAAATGATATTGGTATGAGCTTGGATGATGATGGATTTCCAAGTCTTGGTAGCAGGCGATCGTGACGGTGATCCTTGTGGAGGTTCGGATATCACTAAAACTTGAACATGTCCAACTTTGAGAGATGGGATAGCGATGATTAAGGAGCTTGAATTAGCGGAAAGCGAAACAAGGCCTGGATTCGAGGTTAGGAGACGTTGAAAGTGCAAATGACAAAGGGTTAGACGCCACACCTCGGATATTGTCCGATGTCGACCATTCCTGAAATCTAGTAATTTGCTCCCCAATTTCAAAAGCAATTACCCTCCTTCTGAGGGCAACGACGAGCCATCCACGTCGACACGCTATTCCGCGAACCTTTTCCCGGAATTCCAGCTCTGCAACTTCGGCATCGAGGACGTCATCCCACACGATGACTTTGTTTGGAGGATACAAAGGGCACCTTCCGCCACCAACAAGGAACAAGAGGTTGGAGGCGTGCAGTGGCAATACTATGGCGAGGGTCCCTTCTGTGAGTTCTACAAGTTGGGCTCAGAGGCAGCCTGAGGGTGCACATTGAACAATAGATAACCTACCACGCTTCCGTAGGAGATCCAACGGCCAGGTCCGATACACTGCAAAGCCGGCAGGTGTAGAAACGGTGAATATTTGGCAGTCAGCGTCAAAGTGTGCGTCAAAGACGTGAACGGGATTGGTTGATGTGATGGAATGTCGAGCGAGGTTCATGGAGGTTAGTGAGAGCCAAGCCACATGGCTCCATATTGGGAAACGCGTCAGTCAAGCGTTGCGCGTAATATGATGCTATCATGTCATCATGACTCTTCATGAATTGGCAAGAAATGTTTTGTACATTCGAGATGAAAGATGTTACAGTACAAGGAAATGATTAGTGACTACAAGTTCGAAAAAACATATCCCTATGATATGGATTATCCCCGCATCTGGGCTACAGCGCTCGAGATATTGGGAGGATTAGTCGAATTCCAAGACTTGGGAGGACGAAGGCCGACATGCGCCAACTGCAATCGAGCGGCTCTAAACTCCAACTCCTCCGCTTGATTCTGAGCTACTAACGCTGCCCTCGCTTCAGCCTGACGTTGTAATTCAGCTTCTGATTCATCGGACAGATAATCTGTGAATCCTCCATCTGATGTCACCGTGCTGTCAGTGATAGATCCGAGCCCTTCGCTCCCACTACTGCTTGAAGCGCTCGATATCTCCGTGTCACCCTTCGGAGCCACCCGTGGGACGATCAATGATAACGGTCGTTCAGCACCACGTGTATGGGCTGGTTTGGGGGGGCTGCCCCCTTGGGATTGAGAGCTGGAGACTGAGGCACGACGGCGCATGGATAAGGACGGAGACAACTGTGGTCGGTTTTCAGCTACAAGGTGGGAAACGGACACCGGAGCCGTCGCCTGAGTCAGAGTTGGGCGGCGAGCACTCGAACTACGACGAGGAGGGGTCAACCCATCTAAGTCTATGTTCTTGCGATTGGGCGAAGAATTGGAAGAATGAGTGCCTTCACGTTTCTCTCCGGAATCAACGAGGTTTTGACGGCGCTGAATATGGACTTGATCCATATTTGACGAAGTTGGGACGGAAGAGGATATGGCGTTGCCACTGGAAGACCTTGACAGGTTGCCGAGGAATGCCGCCATTTGTTGAGGACTGCCTGTTGACCGCCTCACCGGGGAGTTCTGGGGAACAGCTGCTTTGATGGGTGGGGTGGTGGACTTGACCGAGGACACGCTACCGCTGTGTCTGCGATCAAGGTGGGGGGACCCCGCTTTCGTCATGCTCGAGCTCCTGCTGATGGGCGGGAAAAGACCAGGAACGGGGCTTGCCCGAAGACTGTCCAAAGCAGCCTTTACATCTGGGGGAATGGACACGTGGTGGACGATGCTGACTGATCGCCAGTCTGCTGCTTGAATGAGGCGAAATTCGCTCTGGGAAGGGGGACGGCAGCAGCCCGGCCAACCTGGATTATTGGGGCCTGCTTGTTTGGGTGGCGGGTTTGTGCGAGCCCACTGGGGATATTTGAGTGTCGGTCACCAAAACTAGTAGGGGAGAGAGGGGAAGGGGGGTTGGAGTGGAGATCACCTTGCAGTAGCCGCAGCCGTTGAATGAGTCCACTAATGACGACGGAGTTAGGATATGAGCGAATCTGACTAAGAGAGGGGTGGTCACCTTCAGCGTTCTTGAGATACAGAACATCGAAACGAGGATGGGAGGTACGATTTTTACAGATTTCCCTCTGATGGGGACATCTAGAATTGAGTTGGAGAACGGTTGAGAAAGGGGGGAGACATGTACGGGGAAAGTTGTGGCACTAACTTTGTGTAAGGAAAGACCTTGCACATTGGGCAAGAAGTAATGGCCTGAGTCAATGAACCGTATGCACAACACATTTGAAGGATGAGAAGGATAAGAGATGAAGAAGTGAGATGTTGAAAGTGAAGAGGGTGAAGAGAGGGGGTATATATCGATGTGTTTGGACTGGGAAAGAAGTTAATAGACCATTGAGAGGCATGAACATGTGAGATTCCCTGCAAAGATAACAGGGAGTTAAAAGCATTATTTGAACTAGGAATCTGTCGTTGTCGACAGCAGATACATGGTTGACTGGTAGATGAAAATATATACAACAGTGTTGAGTTGAGACGTTTCCGCCCTCATCAGCCATGAGTCCATGACCAGTTTTCCCAAACGCCTCATGTTCCATAGATATGGATATGGCGGAGGTTCATCGATAATCAGTCAGCGTTTCTTGGCAGATTGAGATTGTAAAGTACTAGTCTAATCAACCCCTGCGTTTAATCAATCATCCAGCGACATCATCCAACGTGTGTCCGACAATCTTTTCAACTGGGGGAAGGGAGTAGTGCAGCACAGCCCCGCCAAGATATTCACCCGATCCGCTTCAGTCAGTTGTCCAACACCACTGCTGTGCCTTCAGCCCATCTTCTTCTCTTCCTTTCTCTATCATGGGCAAAACACAGAGTAAACTTTCTCAAGAACAACTTGCTGACCTGCAACGCAACACTTACTGTTAGTCCCTTTCCCTTCCTCCTTTCCTCCTCGTATTAATTCATCACCCAGTCGATAAGAAAGAGTTACAGCAATGGCATGTCTATCTTATTTTCTTATTCAACTTGCCTCTCATCACTAGTCAACTTAGGTATAAAGGCTTCCGTAAAGACTGTCCTTCTGGTCATCTCGACAAGGCAGAATTCGGCCGGATATACAAGCAATTCTTTCCCTTTGGCGATCCCGACGAATTCGCCGCCTACGTATTCAACGTCTTTGACGGCGACAAGAGCGGAACCATCGACTTTAAAGAGTTCATATGCGCTCTCAGTGTAACCAGTCGCGGTCAATTAGATGAAAAGTTGAAGTGTACGCCCTCTCCATCTTTGCGACGTCATCGTACCTTGCTCTCAATACTTAGATCGTCAACAGGGGCTTTCCAACTTTATGATATTGATAAGGACGGAACGATCACATATGATGAGATGCTTCAAATTGTTCAATCTATCTACAAGATGACCGGCGAGATGGTCAAACTACCTGCAGACGAGGACACACCCGAAAAGGTTCCTTTGCAGTTCACGGATTCGTCATCCTCGATCGTCACTGATCCACTCCTCCCATTTACAGCGAGTGGACAAGATCTTCAAGAATATGGATAGAGACAAAGACGCTAAGCTCACCTATGACGAATTTGTCGAAGGAAGCAAACAGGATCCCACAATCGTTCAGGTATGCAAACTTTCAACGTTCTTGTTCCACCTCACTCAACCATCATTTGTCAGGCATTGTCATTGTACGATGGTTTGGTGTAATGATTCCCCCTCTCCCCCCGCTCATGCTGGTTGCTTTGTACGTTGTGTTGGATGTCGTTTCAAATCTGTTTAATCTTAATAGTTCAACACACTGGTATCGTTTCTTCCGTACCAGGTTACTTATTCCTCGGAGCGTACACATCATCCCGCATTGTATTAGCGATATCGGAATGCGTATTACAGGTGCTCCCAGGACGCCGTCATGATATCACATCAATCTGTGGCAGAGATCTTTCCGTATCGGCGGAGTACTCGGTCCTCGACGTCTTTCCCAATCCAGGAATATATACCTTCGGAAAATTCAAGGTTATCCCGCTCAGCTTTGAACAGTTTGTTATAATCTTGGGGACCTGCAGCAGCTTGAGCACCTGTTGCCGCAAACGGTGACGCGGTCATATCTCGCGAGGAGTCCGCAGCTAAGGAAATCGTTGAGGTCAAAGTTCAGGGTATAAAGCATGTCTTCTTACAGTTTTCGCCACCGAGGATAAGACGGTAGAGGCCGTTGAGGCCAAAGAAATTGAGAAAGTACCATGACAACGACGACACCCATCGCACGTCCATGTCTGGAGTCTCAATACCGCGTTGAAGCATCGACTTGAAGCCCAACGTCAATGGGAAAGGGAGTTTTACTACACGCGGCCGAAGGTTTTAGTTCTCGCTCGGTTGGGGAAAACTGAAGGGGACGGTGCTCACTGAGGACGAAGCCTTGGAAAAAGAAGTTGACCCAGCCCATGATGACCATTTGAGGGACCATCATCACCATCTGGGTTTTCATACCGGCCATCATGCCGTCCATCGCGGCGGGGTCCGTCATTGGGTTCGCGGGTGAGGATGGCTTGTCGGCGTTTGGTGGTCCATCTTTGAGGTAGGTCCCTGCTTCGAACGCGTCGCAGAGGTGGTGTGAGATGGAGGTGTAGAACGTTGGTGGTAGAGGAGAGTTTGATGCAGTTGCTCGCAAGATTTGAGCTCGGGCAAGAGCTCGTCTGGTTGGGGAAGCAAAAAAAACACAACGCAAATAGTGTTTGAATCAGGCTGAATAAAGGTACGCGTGGATGGTGCGCACTGTTCTCGGATAGCATTTCGTGGTAGAGGTTTTGGAGGAGATTGAAGGAGGATAACGACATAATGGCGTAGTATGCCAACTAATATCTTGAAGGGAATGTTGGAGTCAAGCCGAGTTCGAACGAGGAGAATATTTGCCACGTACCATTACCAATGTTATTGGGAAAAGTACCCAATCCCTTATCTGCGGGTCCAAGTACAGTGACACTCTGCATTGTAAAGATAACAATCAATACCGAGAGTGAGTATTAGGGAGGAAACGACTCACTCAGGACTGGCCATGTTGTGCAGAGGGTGAGGGAGCAGTGAATGGTGTAAACAAATCTCATTTTAGACTTGCTCTCTTCCCTGACAACCCTCTTGCTCACGCTCAGACGTGTCGCAGCCCGTTGTCCATCCCTCACTCATGGACAGTTCCCCTACATCTCTATTCGACTCGTACGAACAAGACTTTCGTCATTGCATAGGCTCTATACAAGAAAAACTAGACGGGGATGGGAAACATGAGAACGCCGGTGAGTTCTCCACTCATGCTGAGTGAGCGCTTGAATGTTCAAAGAGTTTATACCAATCGACAGACCAGCGCAGCTCTGCTCTACGCCGTGTAGAAATGGACTTGGACGAAGCAGACGAAATGGTTCGTCTTCGTGCTGTGCACCAACTTGAATCCTTCTTTCCCCTCACTGACCTCCGCCGACCTCCTCCCCCCACCCCCCATTTCTAGATCTCTCAAATGGAAATCGAACTACAAGGAATCCCCCATGCCGTCCGCCCTCAATACCAAACCCGCCTCAGAACAGCAAAATCCGACCTCGTCCAATACAAAAAGCTTTCAAAGGACGCACACGCCCAACAATCCCGCTCCGCACTCCTTTCCTCTGGCGGCGTTGGCCCTTTCGGCTCTTCAGACGAACCCTACGGCCCCACAAGCGACCGCTCGCGCTTATTAACCGGAACAGCTCTCTTAGAGGACGGGACGAAGCGACTGCAAGAGTCCCAGCGGATAGCTCTCGAGACGGAGAACCAAGGCGCTGATATACTCCTGAACTTGAGATCGCAGCGCGAGCAAATTGAACATGCCCGAGGCACAGTGCGTATATTTCTTCGCGGAGTCGTTCCAAAGTGCCCTGCTGACCAGACCATTGTAGCTATACACCGCAGATACCTCGATAGACCGTGCATCAGGAACACTTCAAAAGATGATTCGAAGGTGAGCCCACTTCCATAGTGGAATATGCCCAAACCGAAAACGTCTTGTAGCTGGTTCTGATGATCCCTTCAGCGCACGACAGCAACGCTTGGTGTCCATTGTTATCGTTGGGGTTCTTGTATTACTTATCGTCACCATTATTGTCGAAAAGCTCTTATAATATATGCTATAGTCTTCTCCATCTATTTCCATTTCAATTATTGCGATGTTATACATGAGTCAAGAAAAAGGTAAGGCAAGAAAATGACGGAAGAAAGGGAGAAAATAGGCTACAATCCTTGTCCGCGGTTATCATAGTACCCTTGCTGTCCTTGTGAAGGAACGTTCGGCGAAACGGCGTTACTTGAATAGCCAGTATATGGGTTTTCCATTTGTGACTGCCCTCGATATGCTTGCGAACCGGCTTGAAAGTGATCTGGCTCGTTGTATGCCAGTTGACCAGACTCTGAGCCAGGGGGTGTCCATCGCCGGGATGAATCCTGTCTCGAGGGTTGATGAGCCTGGTACATATCATGAGTTTCATAACCCCTTGCTGGAGTGGCGTAATCGGAGGGCGCGGATGACCCAGGCCGGTCTATTGGTGATTGATAATGGGCAAAGGGTGCGCCCGCGGCGGCGAGATGGACCGTGCTTGCGTTATCCTCCTCATAAGTGTATTGATAATCTTGGTCAAGCGCGGGGACCGAAGGGTTGAACTGCGCATATGAACCAGGCGCTTGGTGCCTGGAATATGGATTGTAGGCTGGCATAGGTGGCGGATAATCCCCAGCATATGATGCTTTGTCGGAGTGATAACCGTAGTAGTCTTGGGTATATGTGCTTGGTGCGGGAATCTTGGTATTGACGGATGAGGTCTCGTCGTCGTCGTCGACAGAGAGGTTCGGTAGGGTGGGTTGGGGTAAGGGTGTGGCAATCATGTCGCCCTTCTTGTTCTTCAAATGAGAATAATCGCCCATGGCTTCTTTTTGAGCAGCTTTGGCGGCATCCTGAAGACGTTGCTTTCTTCGTTTGGCGATGACTTCCTCAATGCGCTGCAATGCATGTTGAGTTTGAACTAGAAAAGAGCATCGAAAACACTCACTTTATCCACGATATGACAACAGTATTCCTTCAAGTTGCCCCGAATGTAACAGAGAAGGGGGATGTAGCATAATCCAGCCACGACTAGGAGAAGGAGAGAGCCAGCAAACACGACCACGGTGAAGAAGGTGGTCACAGTCAACGCGGAAGTGGACAAACTGCTTCGGAAGTATTTTGTCACATCATACCATGGCCCATTATCCCGATTGACAAGCCAGACCGCATAGAGTGTGAGCGCGTTGATGGTTTGCCGTGGTCCATCAGACAAAATGACACGCTTCCAACCTAAATGGGGAAATTGAGCGCCATACGCTCCGCATGAAAAAAACTGTCACGCACTCTTGAACACGAAGAAGATGAAGAAAGCAAAGTCGTCGCTCGTCTTCGTGGAATTGCTGATGTGGTCGAAGAAGCAAAAGTGGTCGTAGGACCCTTGTGACATCAAGTTCAGCGAGACGAATTGAATGCATTGGATGACCCTTACTGAGTGAATAGTAATTGTTCGCCATGACGTTTGTGAACGCGAACGAGATGTCACGGCTGGCAATGATTTTCTTTGCTTTGCGAGATTCGTAGGCGAGCTTGATTGGAATGAGTAGCTGTGCTGCATGGCATCTGGTCCAGACTCACCAAAAGGAAGCCAAATATGATGCAACCAACGAACAACCATTTTCCAATCTCGAAGGGGATATATACACAACCGTCCTTTTCGTCTTTGGTTTCGCATTCTCTAAAAATTTCATTCGACCAAGTTTTTGTTGACAACATGGTCACCGCGGAGAAGATATCGGAAATGTAGACGAGGAAAGACTTGAGGACGATCAAATAGAGCCAAAGATACCTGAAAATAGGTTAGAACGCTCTCGCGTCTGGTGATTTGGCGAGTTTGACTTACTTCATGCGCATAAGGAAGCCGTTGTCCCTAAATTCTCGAGTGTCCACAAAATCAAACTAAAATGTATGCTTAGCCCGGCACAATTCAGGCAACGAGATAGGAGATGGAGAACCTTGTGATCTGGGACTTCCTCCCGTTTCCATTTTGGACCGCCACACATTGGTTGAGATTGCCGAGTAAAAAATAAGGATTTGAGTTTGGGTGATGGGGATTTGAACTATTGGTATGGACCAGAGCCAGCCAGTAGCATGGACCGAAAAGAGTGGACCAAGAGTTCGTGTAAAGAGTGGGTAGCTAGATGAGCCAGCTGACAGTAGTACACTTGACGACGTCTAAGATAGGGACGGCGAGAAGTGAGAGAGCGAGAGTGGGAGTGGGAGGGAGAGAGGCGACGTCGCAACGAGAGGAAGGAACAGCGAACAGTGTAATGTGGACAGCTTGCGCTGATTGCAACCAAAACCAAATAAACTCTTATTTTTATTATGTAATTTACTTTTTTAACAATACTCGGTAATTCCCGATCTCAAATAAGAATAATAACCATTACAATGACCACCATTCAAAAGATCAAGGTAACAAGGCTTTGTTTCGTTCGTATAGATTCACATTCTCATCCATGATTTACAGGAAATCGAAGATGAAATGGTGAGTAGTCTTCGTCTTTACTGTCAAATTTACATCCCACTCATTATTTTCAGGCCAAGAGTGAGAACCTCATGTTTTTGCTCGTTTCATAGCGCCACTAACAACATTCCACAGCCCAAAAAAATAAAGCCACAAGCTACCATCTTGGCCAACTAAAGGCCAAGATTGCAAAGCTGCGGCGGGAACTTATATCCCCCACTACCAGCAGCGGTGGTGGAGGTGGTCTCGGGTTTGATGTTGCAAGGTTAGTTCCCCAGAACAAATTACGCCGTTTCATGGAGATCAACGCCATGTAGAACTGGTATCGCATCAGTGGGATTCGTCGGATTTCCTTCTGTCGGCAAGGTATGTTCACACTTGCGGCCGTCTGGTGCACCCCGTCACGTATCTTCCTCCAAACAGTCGACATTGATGTCAAAACTGACCGGGACCCATTCCGAAGTTTCGGAAATCGATTTCACGACTCTCACGACAGTCCCGGGAACTGTCAAAGTTCACGGAGCGCCAATACAAATCCTTGATCTCCGTGAGTGATGCACCGCCTTCCAGCTTGCACTGACTCTGATGGGGGTTGTCAGCTGGTATCATCGAAGGCGCAAATGATGGTCGTGGTCGTGGRCGACAAGGTACGTTGTCTCTCCCCGCCTGTGTTTGTGGTGTCCGACAACTGAATCTATGTTCCTGAAGTCATCGCGGGTATGCGCTGTCCTGCGTCGTTCGATTTGCTCTCCTGCTCATGCGTCTATCTCTAGTCGCCCGAACGTGTAACCTCATATTTATCGTCCTTGACGTTCTAAAACCTCTTGGGGATAAACGGGTCATTGAGTCGGAGCTGGAAGGTTTTGGCATTCGACTTAACAAGCGGCCTCCAGCAATTCTCGTTCGCCGGAAGGAGAAGGGTGGAATCGCGATTACCAACACCGTCCCCCTTACGAATATAGACCAAGATGAAATCAAGGCGATATTGAGTGAATACAAGATCAATAACGCTGACATCGCGATTCGAGAACCTGGCGCAACCGCTGATGATCTGGTGGATGTGATTGAAGGGAACAGGTCTGTCCATTCTTTCCCTCGATGCCGCACGTTCGACTCAATGGCGTAGAGTTTATATCCCTGCCCTTTATGTAAGGTCTACATTCCAAGCAAGGGAATACGGCTAATACTGCAGCACAGATTTTGAACAAAGTACATAGTTTCTCTAATCTCCGCGCGGTCACTGATCTGGTATCTATTCCAGATCGATGCGATCTCAATAGAAGAGCTTGATCTCCTGTAAGTTTTCCTCCACTAGACCCGATCAAGTTGGGTACCAATCCACCCACCACGCTTTCAGGTACAAAATTCCTATGTCGGTCCCCATATCATCACGGGAATGGCTCAACATCGACGAACTGATCGAAAAAATGTGGGAGACTCTTGATTTGGTACGAGTTTACACGAAGCCACGGGGGCTGGCCCCCGACTACTCCCAACCAGTGGTATTGCGAAAAGGGAAGTGCTCCGTGGAAGACCTGTGCAATTCGATACACAAGGAGATCGCCAGGCAAATGAAATAGTTGGCCCTTTTCGTTTTTGGCTCTTGCTTCTGTTATTGATTGCCTTGATTCCAGCGCCGTGGTTTGGGGAGCCAGTGCGAAACATTCTCGGGGTCAAAAAGTTGGTCTAGAACATATTCTTGAAGACGAAGATGGTAAGAATTTCAAAAACAACCCGACACGATTCATGGGCTGACTTTAGTCTAAAAGTCGTTCATATTGCGAAAAAGTAGTATCCTAGGATCGTTATGAGATTAAATACTACCGAATGCTACTCAACTGTCCTTGATATGTTGTTTCCTCGTTGAGATAAACGAACATCAACCTCAAAAATCCCCATGTCAGCCCGATAGCACAATACACGCTAGTAAGCATCAACGGCAAAAACTCCATCGCAGTTGTTCCTTCCTCCGAACCCTGATTCGTCGGACAGGATGATCCGTCACAGGTAAGTGATGAAGCGGCTGTGCTTCGAAGGCGAGCCCCCATCACGACAGGGAATATGGAAGTGAACGCAAGAAGCAATGGGAATCCAGCCAGATATAACTTCTCGAGGCTATCCAACACAACAAAGGAGATAGATTTTGGAAATCTGAAGGTGGACATTGAGGGACGCGGGCCATCGAGAAAAGAAGTGCTTTAACTCAACTCGTACGCGCGGCGTGAAAGCGGGCGATACACAAACAAAAGCCATAGGCAAGAATACACAACCTTGATGATGGATTCTAAATGACGAGAATGAATCAATCCGAGCTAGATGTGGATGGAAGGTGGAGCTCACCAGCAGGAGTGAAGAGTAATGGAAACAGGGAGAAGACGCCTGCTACGCTTGCGATTAAGAACGTTCGGAAGTACGCGTGTCTCTCAGCCGCTAGAAGACTAGAAGCAGGGTTAGCATTAATTCGCCGATCCTCACAGCGATAATCACCTTAACGGCACCAGCACCAAAAGCACCGCTTTTTCGTGCACATGCCATCCAAACAAGAATGAAGTGTACCCGCAAAGTGTCAAAGCTGTTAAAAAAGATTTATAGGTTGGTGCCAACCAAAGCTTGACCAGCCAGATCTGTTGGTGGCTGTTTGAATTCACGAATGAACGCAATCATAGTCGGAGAACTGACTGTTTGGAAAGCGACGGTGATGGCAAAGGTGTGCATCGGCTTGACATTCGGTAGCACAGCAAATATCGTATCTCCAACGATACCGCGTGAAGCGGAGGCCACGCCAGACGGATTGACTTGAATGCTGGAGCCACTTTGTTTGACATCTGACTCCAAGAATCAGGGAAGAGCAAGGTAAAATGAATTGAACCACGGACAGCGCAAAAGGACGCGATCCAATGCCGTCAAGAGCGCCCAAAAGTTAGGTGCCCAGTATGCGTGGTTTAGGCCTCGCGTGAAAGGGAAGAGGCGAGAAAGCAGCTGTGGGAGTTGTCCCATGACGATAAAGGGACCCAGCGACACAATAAAGACGGCGATGACAGAGTTCGCGAGTGCAAGGAAATTCTTGATCTCAAGCTGTCCTGAAGGTGACAAGCAAAATGAACGTAGCAACCATATAAAGTATGCAGGCTGCAAGGACGTGAGAGGTTGCCAGGGACCATATGAAGGAGCGACGGACTTACGGCGAGATACATAAAGATATGCTTAAAGTTCAGTACCACCGCGAAGAGAATGCCACTGGCAAGTTTCTTCCCCTAGTTCGTGTAAGTGGTCTACGCGATATCCCTGACCAACAGCGCACTTACGTCGCGAGCCATGAGAATTGACCACAGCAATATACCGAACAAGAAACCATTGTACTGGAAATGAATATGATCCACGATGAGGAACCCAGGGTGGAGAAAAAGCGACGCGGAGATGATACGTTGTATAGACGGGTCAACCGCGCCGCGTATGAATCTAAAAGGTTCAGGGAGACAATGGTATTGAGAGTATTCCGCAACTGACCTGAGAAGGACAACTCCCAACACCAGCTCCGTGAGAATCACAGTGCACCGCTGGTAAGCAACAACCGTCCAAGCATCATAATTGAGGTTATTGAGGTCGACAATCTGGGAGTCTACTAGTGACGCCGGGATAGAGAGCAGCTTTTCAAAATAGGCGAAAAACGGGGGATAGTCGAGAGCTAGGAAATCCTCTTGTTAGTACTAGAGCTAGAGGCAAAACGACACATTCTCACTCCATTCTGAGGTAGTCTACAGTTTCCTTATTAGTGAGACCACCAATCAGCTGGTCGCGGAACTCACATCGAAATACCATTTGGATATTGGCAGGGTATAGGTTATCGCAAGCCAGTTTCTATGCACCTCAAAATCTGTTGAACGACTGCTCCATAAGGACCCAGAGTCCGAAAGACCGAGAAACGAACTCACTAAGACGGAAACAGAAGGACCTTCAACACGGTGGACAACAAGAGAATGTCATATTCCGAAGCGCGCAAGCTCAAGCTCGTAAGACCAAAGCCTCTGCCCTTCAGCTTGGGCTGAGTTTCTGGTGTGATAATGTGGTTTGCTCCATTCTTCTCCGCTGCCATGGGCGGGTTTCTAATGAGGCTCTTGAGGTAGTGAGTATGTGAGATGCGTTCATTCAAAACACGAATTCAGTCGTGGGCGTCACGTGGAGCTCGACGCGCTCACCTCAAACTCTCTTGAAGCCTCTTTTGAAGCCTTACGGGGATTGATCTCAGCAACTTCGACCTCATTCACCGCCACCTCTAGTAAGGCGCCCACTACCGCAGACTCATTATTCGGTATCTACCCTGCGAATGAGCTCCCAGGGTCCAAAAGGAACACCGAACCAGGAGGTTGCCAAGTGCGAGCAATTCCGACTCAAAACTCAATATTCTATGCTCACCTATATCAATCCTTACAGTGGTGTGCTTGCCAAACTCATCGCGTTCAGCCTTGCCCTCGGCATCGTTCCTATCTCGTCGTATTTCGGCTCGTTGAATTATATATGGCATGGTGAGTGGAAATATGACCAACCCTTGCAATTTGAACAGAAGAGGCAGCATAGGGAACGCAACGTTCGCAGCTATCACTGCTGTCTTCGCTGCTAACGTGGTTTTGGTTGGGTACATCATAACTTCCTTGCAAGAAGAACGGAAGGCTGGTGTAAACGAAACCTCCAGTCGTCCCACCGAGACTCAGAAGGAGAAATGACGTCTTCATTTTCTGCCTCGAGTGCTTCGTTTGCTGTCAACATGGCAACAATGAAAATATGAATGTGTCATTTAGATCCTGGTACATGCATGGAAGGTGTAAATAGATAAATAAATGAGTGGTTCCGCGTAATTCAGTTATACTAGTCAATTAACAAGGAGCGAAGGTAAACGTGATTGAACAACAGCGCCGGTCTAGCTGGGCGGGTAAAATAGCATGGTTCTACATGGCATAACCCCAGTTGATATGCGTTTCTTGTTCGGGTCGTGCCTGTAAAAGGGGTTTCAGCTCAAAGCGACTTGCACTAGAACTACAGGATGTGACGCACAGGTTGGGTGTGATGTTCCTCGTTGGGGATGTTCGACCGAGAATACAAGTAGCGTTGCTCGCTGGAAGACCGCGACTCAGATGCTGAATCACTGGAGGTCGTTCGGTGTGAGTTCGCAGGCAGGCGGAGTGGTTCCTCTCGCAAATGTGATGTTGAGTGAGCGATTCTTAATGATCGAGGGGCAGTCTGCGATCGTGTACCTTGGCTGGAGCGATGAATTTGCAACAGCGGGCTGGGCAGGGGGGTCGCAGGAGGGGTGACATTGGGGCTCAAAGGCAAATTGATGGGACGACTAGAAGTATTCTTGAGAATAGAACTAGGAGAGTTTTGTTTTCGAACGAGGGGTGAGGGTTGAATACCCTGCTGAAAATGAGGACTCGTGGGAGTGACTAGTGGCGTGGACTCGGGGGTGCTCAAATTGGACGAAAAAGGTGATCTAACTGAAGATGCGGACGATACAGAAAGGGGTTGGGGTTGAGGTATGCGAAGGGGCGGAGGAGTCGGGAAAAGGGACAGGGAAAACTCCTCTGAGAGCCTGTGTGTACCGTCGGAACCATCATCAGAGGGACTTTCTTCCTCAGGTTGAGCCGAGGATTTTGAAGGAGTCAGTGGTCGTTGGCGCTGGCTGTGAAGTGGACGTGAGGAAGACTCAGAGGTCGTCAGCACCCTGTGGGACGCTTCTCCCAAAGAAAAAGTATGGGGGTATGATGCCGCGGAAGGAAAACCCATCTCGGGAAATGCATAACGTGGCATCTCCTGGCCGTGGTTGACCTTCCCGTTGGTTTGATGGGTTCCTGCGTGACGACGGCCTACCACACGTTAGTTCAGATGGTTGTCGTTTGGTGTAAAAACAGAGACTGCACCTTCAAGCTCGGGCATGCTTTGTTTCACATGGATGACTCGCGAGGCAGGAGAGCGAGGGGGGTGTTGTTCCGCTGAAGTGTAGTTCCGATACCTAGGTGAAGTGGGGCTGATTGGCAAAGGGAGATCAGGACGCGCATAGACTGGGGGGTCAAGATTCAGAGGGGGTGGCCTTGGTGGGCGACGGGGTGAAGTGCTAGTCGCTGCCGAAACTGCACGCGTTCGACCCTCGGCGCGGGGATGTTGAGGTTGAGGAGGGTAATGCCCAGCGCCCGCTGCTGACGGATGTACATTATGAAGAGCATCAAATGAGTGTTGACGTTCAACGGCCGGTTGTTGTTGCGTGAAGGTATTGCCAGCATGCCAGCCAGACTCCATGCGTGAGATATATGGTACTGGAGACGAGGTAGAACCGTTGAAAGGTTCAGGCTCAGGATACCAGAAGCTTGCGGGGGACGTGAGTGGTGAGTGGTTGAGGCTAGTTCTGGGCGTCGACTGAGAGGAGTCATCCTCAAACAAATTTTGAACCTGGCCCTCTGCTCCGAGCCCATGAAGGCTGCTTGCATTCGAGTGCTGCCTTTCCCGCTTCTTCCAGGTGTTACGGAGGAACTGGACTGGCTTCATGGGGAAGAGAGGAAGTTGGCAAAACGCGAGAGAACATCAATTTCTCAAGGGAAACGATATATGTATGTGATCTGAACCTTTATCGCTTTAATTCAATTTTTTTCATGCGGGACTTTTGGAACACATCGTGCAACCGCTAGCCTGGCATCAAAGCGATCTGTCCCTGTGTCAGAACATTACTATGGAATCACGCAACCACGAAATTGTTACTTACGATGACATTGCAGACATGGAAGCCTGAGGGGAAGACTAAAAGCAGCATGGCCGATCAAGATGAGCTCAGATCATGCACTGGACATTCACAAGTAACGCCCCTCCCTTTAAAACTACACATCTCAGACTCTCTTGGCTCTGAGGACTGCTGGGCGAACAGTGAGGCGAATGTGCCGGAACCCTGAAATAAAACGATAGGATTTATTTCAAACCACCAACAAAGCGAGGCATCCCAAGTTGAGGTCATGAGTGACAGATATCGATCTGTCGGAGTAAGCACTGGCGTGTAAAGCCTCACATGCTGATGTTTCGAGCTGCAAATCTCCTCTCATGAGATACGATAACCCTTCCGTCCTCCGTCTTGGCTCCCATCATCACTTGTCATCCCACCGATTTCTGTTCCGGGATCAACTTCTCGCCCTCCCCCTTTCAATCAACCAAACTTGGTATACCTTTGAGCCTCAAGTCCTGATCGACACCCACACATCGTCCCCTTATCAGCGTTTTAAACCCAGGCTTTCGTCTCGCACTGCCTTCCGACAAGCATGGAGCTTTCACCGAGCTCTTATAGACGTCCAAAGTAATTCCGTGGTTCAAATCGAACTGTGGAGCCTCTCTTCTAGAACGAGCGAGAGGCATTCCTTCTCTTCCTTCTCTTCAATCCCTCGGGAAGTGTTCCGTTCATCTCGAAAACCTGGGCAAGCGGGACGAGCATAGTTGACACTCTGAATGGAAGGGCACGTTTCGGGATCTGTCGTTTGACCTCGATGGTTGAGAGCATACTTGGTATCAAAGCATCAGCTACCATAACGTATTTCTAAAACTTGCGTACTTGCGTTGTGGGTATCTATCGTTACCTGTGTAGAAATTCCTCCGCTCCGCAAAATTGACAATGAGAAACTAATACTGCCACAAGTTGCATGTCATGAGGGAACGATGATCAAGGAAAACAATGACATTGATGCTAGAAATCCAGAGTACAGATAATAGTACATGCAATCTATTGATTCATGGGTGAGTTGGTCGCAAGTTCTACAGGGAAACAAATAAATTATTAATATAATGCAAGGACGTCAAAAGTCCTCATCGAGAACACTGTGCAAATTATAGCAATGAGAACGTGTTGTACATAAGAAGACAACGGAACGTACAATGTTTTTCCCGATGATTGCTGATTGGCATCCGATGTACTTGTGTGGTTGATGTTGGCTTTTGAATAGTCCGAAACGCGTTTTTCGAAAAAGTTCGTTTTGCCTTGGAGCGAGATCATGTCCATGAAGTCGAAGGGGTTCGTTGAGTTATAGACCTTGTCATTTCCAAGCGACACCAAAAGACGGTCTGCGACAAATTCAATGTATTGGCACATCAAGGTCGCATTCATGCCAATCAGCTTCACTGGTAAAGCATCTAATAGGATAACGTTAGAGATGCATGAAGTGGTAATAGGGGGGTAGATCGCACCAGTAAGGAACTCTTGCTCGATCGCGACAGCTTGAGTAATTATGGTTCGGACGGTATCGGGGTGTGGTCGACGTTTGAGATGGCTGAACAGGAGGCAAGCAAAGTCGGTGTGCATCCCCTCATCGCGGCTGATGAGCTCATTGGAGAAAGTAAGGCCGGGCATCAGGCCTCGCTTTTTCATCCAAAAGATGGACGCAAACGAGCCCGAGAAGAAAATCCCTTCAACAGCGGCAAACGCGACCAGACGCTCTGCAAAAGTGGAGCTTTTGTCGGATATCCACTTCAAGGCCCAGTCTGCCTTCCGTTTGATACAGGGAATGGTTTCAACGGCATCAAAAAGATATTCGCGCTCCACTGGGTCTTTGATGTAGGTGTCGATGAGGAGGGAGTATGTCTCGGAATGGATATTTTCCATCATGATCTGGAAGCCATAGAAGCACCGGGCCTCGGCAGCTTGAACTTCATTAGAGAAACGTTCTACCAAGTTCTCGTTGACTATGCCGTCGGACGCCGCAAAGAAGGCGAGAACGTGGGAGATGAAATGCCGCTCGTTGTCGTTTAAACGATTGTTCCAGTCGTGAAGGTCCTTTGAAAGGTCCATCTCCTCGGCGGTCCAGAACGAAGCCTCCGCTTTCTTGTACATTTGCCATATCTGTTGGTCGTGAACTGCAGCACACGGCAAGATGACCAGTAGAGCTTACTTCATGATATTGAATAGGGAAAAGTACAAAACGTCGTTTCGATTCTTTAAGAAGGGGCTCTTCGGCTTTGAAAATGTCAGATTCAAGAAAACCAGAGCCAGACCTGAAAAGTCTCACATTCCGGAAGGTCAATCTCTCCTACGAACTTTTTCCGCAGTTCCTCCAGATCTAGTTCATCGTTGGAAGGTTCGTCCACAACCGAAATGGGCGACTTGGACAATCTTGCATCGTCGAAAAGCACCTCAGAAGGCGAGTCAAAGGTAAGCGTAGAGAACGCAGCAGCAGCCTTCGAATGAGATAAGAATTGCGAATTATTGGAGTAATGCCCAGCACGGCTCACCTTTTTACTGGGTGTTTGGTCGTGAACAGGTGTTGAGATTGAGGGAGACATGAGATTGTATGGGTGTGCAAGAAGTTGCGAGTTAATGTGGCAATTTGATTTCGACTCGAAGCGCAGGAGGGAGAGGACTTCCGAAAATTTATACGACGAAAACGCGTCCAAAATATGGTCTTATTTGGCTTCTTCAACAAGGGACGCGTGCGCGTTATTTGGCTTTGCTTACGCGTCGCTAATTACATCAATGACCAATGCCCACCTCGGCACCACCATGTAACCCGACGAGCTATTCGGGTCCGACGTTGTACTACAGTTTTTTTGAGAAAAATAGGCCTGAATAAGACATCGCATCATGCTTTCGGCAGATACACCTCACGTAGAGAATCACTGTAGTCCGCGTTCTATGGAGGCGATCCTCAACCCCTCCAACCCCCCGAAAAGAAACAACGAGAGCTCTGGTTGTGTTGTCGAGTTCCGTTGTCTGAATTGAAATGACATACCAACGAGCTTCGCCTCCGAGTCAGCATCAAGGTGATCATGACGTAATCACCATTGACCATCTCTCACCACAAGATTATCACTTTCTATCAGATGCAGGATATATCCACACATCTAAACCTCATCCTCGGTAACTCACAGGCGAGAGACGACGAGAAGAATGTGGTCACCGGTTGGAGTGTGTGAGTTGTATCTTAGCCATTACTTGATTTGAAGCCTGACTCACCGGAACACCAGAATTCAAAATGAAGGTATCGTGTCCGATCTCTTCAGGAAACTGAAATACTGACATCAATCGCGAGCCCAGCCCATCCGCTAATCTCGGCGCTGGATCAAAATCAGCCAGATACTTCACCTCCCCAGTCTGTCCTGGATCTTTACCTCGACCACGAGGAACTACAAGAGAGGGAATATGATTCACCGTTAACACGACTTCTACAGTATGTCGTTGTGCCACTATACCTGCCTTAACACGCATCCTATTTGCCCAAAGCACAACACAGAAGGACCTCCTTATGCAATTATACCACATCATCGACTCTGACCGCTCCAATCATGTTGTTGAGGAGGAAGTTGCTGACCTCATTGGGTATGAAAACATCGCCTTCGTTGGGGAAATTCTGCAACGTCGCGCAGGCATGAAGCAACAGGCAAGTTATCTATCATCTCGTGAAATGCTGGCTCATAGCAAACCAGCTCGCTGAAATTCTCGCCTCTTCACCCGTGCTGGGGGTCGAAAATACGAAAGTCGATGACCTCACTGCCGCGAGCGCTCGGCGACGCATGGAAGTGTCTATGAAGGCGGCTGCTAGCCGTCCACTAACGAATGGCACTCTGGTAACATACTCCTTCGACAATAATCAATCCACAGCACTCAAAATCATTGGCAGCATCACTCTGCGGAAATCCTCCCACATGTGTACACCTCCTCTGCAGCTCAGGGAAATATCCTGTCACAGTACGGTACTCGGTATGCCCTGCCAATGGGCACCGTACGAGAGATGAAAGAGGTACTGTTCACCCCGTAATTCGTGACAGTCCCTTGACCTCGAAATTTCAGGACTACGAAGAAGTGACAATTCCACCTTCACGGCCCGTGCCTCCTCGCACTCACGAGCGTCTTATACCCGTCTCGGAACTTGAACCACTGGCAAGGCACTCGTTCTCAGTAAGTACTTTGCCAGTTTTGTCAATATCTCATTGAAAAAATACTTCAAGGGGTATAAAACTTTAAATCGAATTCAATCGATCGTATTCCCTACTGCTTACGGTTCGAACGAGAACTTGCTCATTTGCGGTGCGGCAGCCCATGTCACAATGCATACCCTCTAAGCTGACAGTTGACGACCACAACAGCACCGACGGGTGCTGTGGGTGCATTCTCATTTTATTTTACAAACACAATCTCTTATCCGATCTAGGGTAAAACCGACGTGGCGATGCTGACGATCCTTCGAGTCCTCAGTCAACATCGTAAAGACGCGCGAGCGAATGATGCCTCACAAACCGGGTCCTCGATTGACAAAAACGCCTTCAAAATTATATATGTGTACGTGCCCAAAGTCTATATATTTGGTAGCATCTCATCCCCCAACAGGGCGCCCATGAAAGCATTGGCTTCAGAGATTGTTCGAAAACTCGGAAAGCGTCTACAGTGGCTGTCGATTCAAGTGAGAGAACTAACAGGTATGCAAGTTGGTTTAACTCGTGTTCTTGCGTTAACTCCCTCAGGTGATATGCAGATGACGAAAGCCGAAATTGCGCAGACACAAATCATAGTCACGACGCCCGAAAAGTGGGACGTCGTCACAAGGAAGCCAACTGGGGAGGGTGAACTTGTCGCGGTGAGTTCGCACCCCTTCACCTCTGACACCGAGACCGACAAGTACGCCGTCAGAGCCTCAAACTTCTGATCATTGACGAAGTGCACCTTTTGAATGAGGATCGTGGGGCAGTCATCGAATCCATCGTAGCGCGAACTCTTCGACAGGTGACAAAGGTTTTCCCAGAAACCTCTCTCGATCTAAAGCTTTTCATAGGTTGAGTCCAGCCAATCGATGGTCCGCATTGTTGGTTTGAGCGCCACGTTGCCCAACTATCTCGATGTTGCAGAGTTTCTGAGGTACGTTCATAACCCGTACAAGACTCCCACCTTTTCCAAGGTGCTTGACGCTCCTTCGCTAGTGTTTCGCGTTACAAAGGACTCTTCTTTTTCGATTCATCCTTCCGCCCTATTCCTCTGGAGCAACATTTTATTGGCATTAAGGGAAAACCTGGGAGCACACAGTCTCGAAAAAACTTAGACAGGGTGACGTTCCAAAAGGTTTCTGACCTTGTGGCCCAAGGCCATCAGGTCATGGTTTTTGTTCATGCCCGCAAGGAGACGGTCAAAACAGCAACAGGACTCAGAGAGATGGCTCTCGTTGAGGGTAATCTTGATAACTTCAGCTGCCAGGACGACCCCCAGTGGAGCCTATACCGCAGAAGCATTTCTGAGTCAAGGAACAAGGAAATGAAACTCCTCTTCGACAGTGGATTCGGGATACATAACGCTGGAATGCTTCGTTCCGATAGAAACCTGATGGAACGTCTTTTTGAGTCCAGAGTAATCAAGGTAGTGCACCCATCGTCTTACTCATTCCATTCAGAGAGACGAACCCCTTTAGGTCCTGTGTTGCACGGCCACTTTAGCCTGGGGTGTCAACCTTCCTGCTCACGCCGGTGTGTCATGGCATTTGCACCAGGAACCCACCACTTATTTGGACAGTCGTTATAAAGGGCACCCAGGTTTATGACAGTTCCAAGGGCGCATTTGTTGATCTCTCGGTTCTGGATGTCCTCCAGGTTTTCGGGCGCGCTGGACGACCAGGCTTAGAAACGAGTGGAGAAGGATACATTTGCACAACAGAAGATAAGTTGACGCATTATTTGGAAGCAGTTACTTCACAGGTAAAATTATATTCCCGCTTGTCACTGCCCTGTCTGACGGGATGACCCCCTTTAGCAACCGATTGAGTCGCAGTAAGTCCAATTCACATCGTTACAACTTTGGCTTAGGCAATCTCTCAGATTCAACAAAGGGCTGATTGATTCCCTCAATGCGGAGATTTCGCTGGGCACGGTCGCGAATGTTGCCGACGCCGTTCGATGGCTGCGCTACACTTATCTGTTCGTGAGGATGCGCAAGAATCCGCACATCTATGGTAGGACCGAGTGCTTGTACTCTCCTTTTACTGACCCGCCTCGAAGGAATCAGCCGAGATGCTGTCGCCGAGGACCCTGAACTCCACAGTAAACGCTACGAACTTATCCAGGCGGCTGCGCGTCGACTAGCAGTGACGGGAATGATTCAACACGACGAACAAACTGGTGCACTCGCGATCACCGATCTCGGCAGGATTGCGGCAAAGTATTACATTCAATTCGTTTCGATAGAGACCTTCAACAAACACTTCCGCCCGAGAATGACGGAGGCTGACGCTCTTCGTGTGCTCAGCTTGAGCAATGAGGTATGCACCGCTTTAAGTGCTAGAACCGAATTATTGAAGCATCTTTCAGTTCGATCAAATCCAAGTCCGCGAGTCCGAAATGGAGGAATTGGAAAAAAATCTTCAAGGTTGTCCATGCGACACGGTCAGGAACAGTTGTCAGATAATTCTTATCTCGACCTGACCCAGTTTCAGGGATGCATAGGCCCCGACGACAAGGTCAACATCACGAAGGAGGGCAAAGTCAATATCCTCCTTCAGGGTCATATTTCCAAGACATATGTGGAGGACTTCGCCCTGGTATCTGATATGGCGTACGTAGCCCAGAATGCAGGTCGCATTGCTCGGGCCCTCTTGGAAATTGCAATCAGCAGGAAGTGGGCCAACGCAAGCGTCGTTCTGATGGGCTTGAGCAAGGCAATTGAAAAACGACTGTGGCCGTTCGAACAGCCGTTGCGCCAGTTTCCACTCAAACAAGATATATTTTACGGTCTGGAACGGTGGGCGGACGACTGGGCGCCGGCGCAACTTGCGACCCTCGACGCTTCTGCGCTGGGCACACTGATTCACTTGAATGAAATACAAGGACAAGCTTTGCTCAACGCAGCGAAAGAGTTTCCTACCTTTCAGCTCGAATACGACCTCCGACCTCTCTCCCACAACGTCCTCAAAATTTCCCTTCGTATCACGAGAGCTTTCTCCTGGAAAGCCAAAATTCATGGGAGCGTGGAATACTTTTGGACGTGGATCGAAGACGACGACGGGCTGAAGATATTGCAATTATCAAGCCTTGCTATGCGAGAACCGTCCAAGGTTTTACACGTTGACTTCGTCGTCTCAATCCCAGATAGGCCAGCAGCCGTCGTCGCGCGTATCGTTTCTGACAGATGGGCTGGTGCTGAAGATGAACTACGAATATCGCTCGACGGGTTGACCATGCCTTCCACCTTCCAACACCACACTTCACGGCTCGATCTCCCATTTTTACCTTTGGCTGTAACCAGCCGGGGTCGAGCAGAACGTCCGCCTTTCGAAGATCTTAATTTCTTCAATGCCTTACAAACCCAATGTTACTGGAATATCATCAACACAGAGCGTAACTGCCTTCTATGTGCCCCTTCAGGCAGTGGGAAAACAGCGATGGCACTTCTCCTTGCATGGTCAGTCAGTCCGAGGTTAGCTCAAAATTCTGGTTATTCAATGATATACAGGATGTCGACCATCAACCTACACAAGAAGGCAGTCGTAGTCATTGTCCCTTTACGAAGCCAGGCGGAGGATTTTGCGCTCAACTTACGCCGATCACTTCAGAACCACAAGGTCTCTGTTTCGCTATGCCAGGATCTACTGGCTACGAGCACGAGGCAGATTGTACGCGTCACTACCGCGGAGTTTTTATTGCAAGAACTCCTACGCCGGGGCGCTGACAAGCTGCTGGAGATTGATCTCGTTATTTGCGACAATCTCGAGCAAATCAACTACCAATACGAGCTTGCAGTTTCTCTCCTTCGCCACGGGACTCAGAACTTTCCAACTCGATTCGTGGGCTTCAGTAACTCCCTTGAGAACCCTATGGATCTTGCTGATTGGCTCGGCGTGGACGGGGGTGGGCTGACGAGTTTCCAACCAAAAGCACGAGAACAAGTTCTCAACGTCGTCCCGAAAACCTTCTCAATTCCACAATCCGCCGCTTTGATGAAAACAATGGTGAAACCAACTCACATGGCCATTCAGAAACACCCAGAAAGCGATGCCATCGTCTTCGTCTCCACCCGCAATCAAGCTATGACGGTCGCAAGTGATCTCATAACACAATGTGCTCTGGAGGAGCGCACTCACGGATATCTTCTCCCCCAATTCCAAGGCCTCGACCAACAGTTTTTCTCGCCTTTCCGAAACTCCTCCTTGGCGGAGCTCGCCTCCAAGGGTATCGGGATCTTTCACGAAGGAATGCACATCGCGGACAGACATTTTACGCTGGAGTTATCTGCAGAGGGGATCCTTCGTGTGATCGTTTGCACTAGAGAGTCATGCTGGAGAATACCACAACGAGCGGGGGTTGTTGTGGTGATGGGAACGCAATACCATACTGTGACACAAGGGGAAACAGAGCGTCAGCTTCAGGACTATGATCTGACCGAAATCGTCCAGATGCAAAGCAAGGCCGTTCGACAATCTGGGTCCGGTAACTTTTACCTGTTCTGCCAGTCCGAGACCAAAGACACCTTCACCTATTTCCTGAACGAAGGCCTTCCACTCGAATCGCAACTCCTGGAAAACCTCGCCCAGGGTTTAGTCGCCCCAGGTTTTTTGGGCAACCACATGACAAAACAGGACGTGGTGGATATTCTCTCATTCACATTCCTTAGCCGACGGGTGGAGAGCAATCCTGCATATTACGATCAAGCACCCACTCATACGCTTGACGAAAAGATCTCCCGGATTGCGGATGAAGTGGTCGCACGGCAGGAGAAAAAGGGAGGAGTTCTTGATACATAGTTCTACATCAGGCCATTCTACGATCACGCCATATATTGCTTTAACTTCTCTAATCGTTGTGCGGCTTTCTTCAATGTGTCCACATCCTTGCAGAAGGCAAATCGTGCATACGCCTCTCCAATATTGGCGTGTTCTTCGCAATAAAACTGCAAAACGCGACCGTGAATGGGGGACAGAAAGGGGACGGATGGGAAAACGGACCTCGCTGACGGGGATAGTAGAGACCCCAACCTCTAGGGCAATGAACCAACATGCTCTAGAACGTACGTCAGAGGCCTATTCCGACTTGTGGGAACTGGACATACAGGTAATCACGACCTCGTCCGCGGACAGATTGAGGGAAGGGATAATCTTCAGGGAACTTGATGTTCGAGATATCCTAAAGGGGCTATTTAGCTTTTTTGAGACGACCGCCATAAGAATTGCCTACCAGAAGAATGAAATAGGTTCCCTCTGGTAAGGTGTACCTGAGGCCAAGTCTATCGAACGTGTCAACCAAAATCGCGCGTCTTTCTGCGTATTCTTCAGTTTGAGTTTCAAAGAATTTGCGATCTTTAGCCTCCTCTAACCCAGCGGCGGCAGCTTCCTGAAGAGGGGAGTTGGTGCAAAAAATGATTCGGCGACTCGCGGCAAGAGTGGGGCTGATGATGGACTCGGGGCCAAGGAGCCAACCGACACGCCACCCTGTCGCGGCAAAAGCCTCTGCATGATCACTGAGAACGACGTTTTGTAACAGGGGGGGTGATGATACATACTTCCGGCTGATCCGACGGTGACGGTTCTTTCCCACATTCCTGGAAGCGTCGCAAAACGGACATGCTCCTTCTGGTCGAAGACAAGGTTTTCGTACTGATGTGCGTGGAGTCAGCGGCGGATGGCGACGGAAGTGGAGATCAAGGTTGCGTACCACTTCGTCTGACATGACAAGGAGATTAAACTCCTCGGCAACCTCAGCGATCGCTTCGAGTTCTGTCCTGGTGAAAACCTTTCCAATGGGATTGTGAGGGGTGTTGATGATGACCATCTTAGCTCGAGGCGTAATTGCGCGGCTGCCCCAGTATAAAAAACTTTTCACGATGTATCAGTACAAGCAACTGCTCACCGAAGTTCCTGAACATCTAATGTCCAATCATTACTCGTCGGCTTGTCTTTGGAGGCGGGGGGAGGGTGAAGAGGGACGTAAACAGCTTTGCCACCATTGAAGGTGACTGAAGGAAGATACTGGTCAAAGTAGGGCTCAAACATGATGACTTCATCGCCATCCTCCAGGAAAGCGGTGAAGACGGCGTATTGGCCTGATGTCCCGGATTAATTATGAGGACACATTGAATGATGCGAACACGCACCTTCATTCGCTCCACTTGTAACAAGCATGTCTGTCTCAACATCAAGGCTGCGGCCGAAGAGCGGGTCGTAGAAAGATTTGAGTGCCTGCCTAAGGCGGATGCGTCCTTTTGGGTGGGAGTAGTGGTTGGCCGAAACTTGTTGGAGGGCCTTTTCCGCAGCTGTGGACACCCATTCAGGTGGGGCGAAGTTCATATAGCCTTGACCCAGGTTGATGCAATCCGATGGAAGATTTGCCGCACTGAGAGGTAATTAGAGGAAAGGCTCAAATAAAAAAGATGCGAGGGGTGCGTACTTGAAGATAGACCAGACATCCTCAACCAAAGCTCTCCCATCTTTAAGACGAGAGGAGAATGGGATCAAATTGGTGCGATCCAGTACTTTTGAAGTTCCGTTCAGCTGAGCAGACGACATGATTGTGCGTGAAGAGAGTAGAAGAGAGGAGCGGATTGGCAATGGCCGATAAACGGCGGCTCTTATACTTCCGCCAGCGAAACACTTAAATATGGATTGATGGATGGGAATCAAGAAGACCATCCAAGGCCTATCTCACCGGACGTCGAAGACCGCGACTGTGGGGAACTCGGAATGGTATGTTATCAACCCTTTGCCTCGGCGGGGTCATGCATATCCGCATTATATGTATGTAAACCCATCACCATCAAAGATTTTGCATCGACGACAGCTTGACAACAGCCTGATACCCCCGAACTCCGAGACTTACTTACTCGGCCGAAAAGCGGTCTACTTATATCCGGATGACGTTTTCGGAAACACCCAATCATTCCAGTTCACTGCTCGAAAATTATTCTAGCCCTTGTCGGAGTGAAGAGCTTACAATTTGACGCCAGACGTCTTGAACAGTTCTGCCGCACTTCGATAGCAAGCCACAATTCAACGGCGGAACATAAACCACCAATTGTTTATATCGATTCGCTGTCAAGGTTACTGAAACATAACATGCATGGGTTCGAAGCCACGTCCAAAGGTGCACTGCTGTGGCCTTCAGGCTCGATGTGTGACATATCGTGTCAACGTCACGTGAAATGTTACGTGACAACACAATCCCACGAATAACTTGAGAGGCACAACGGCTAGCTCGCTTGAAGAGCTCTGGGCAAGACGGCGACGAGATGTCAAGTCTTCCAGGTGCTGGTGGACGCCTCCACCTTGGAACGATAGAAGAGTAGGACTCAGTCCTCTAGTTTTTATCTCTCAATGACTTTGTCACCAGGTCTGGTCTTTCCGACACCCAGCTTACTTCCCCAAGTTCTCCAGATGGCAACACAAGTGCAGATGGGAGCAGTGCAGTCGGCTCCGAAGACGAGGATGGTGACTTTGTATATCCAGGACCATCTGAAGAACCCCACGAATCTCCCCAAGGCCCTCCGCAATCAATACACCCATCCCCAGCCCAGCTTGAAGCTCTTTATGCCGCCGCGTCGTCTGGTGATCTACCGCTACTCAAGCGTCTGTTCAGAAGCGCCTTGGAAGCAGGAAATATTGAATCCTTTAGTCTTGCTAATGATGCGTCCTCTCGGACTGGGTTTACTGCATTGCATGCCGCAGCGAGTCGAGGGTACCTTGACATCGTCACCTGGCGTTGGTCCTTCCTCCTTCTGTTTATATGGTTTGTAGCTCATACTTTCTTAGTGATAGAGGCTTGTGGCGCAATGCCTGATCTTGAAGACAAAGAGGGCGAGGTCGGTTCCTCCTTCATGCGCACACACACGTTTAGTTGACCATATTTACAGACAGCATTGCACAAGGCCGCACTTAACGGCCACATGGCTATTGTCAAGTTTCTTGTACCAGGAAAAGCTGATGTTCATGCTCGTGATGCTGATGGGTGGACCGCTCTTCATAATTCGTGTTCAAAGGTAAATACCGCCAGTTGTATCGTTCTTTGAAAGCGCGATTTATCATCATTAGGGCTATCTTGACATCGTCCGATGGCTTTGTGAAAATGGTGCTGCGGGGCTCACTCCAGACGGTGTGCCAGGAATCGACCGCAGAAGCAAGGACGGTTGGACTCCGCTCAGTAAGCTTCTTTCTTCTGATCCATGATCGTTTCGCGAGTTTATGTTGCCAGTGAATGCTTCTTCCAAGGGCCATTTACCAGTTGTTCACTATCTCCTATCAAAACAACGGGCGAACCCCTTAATTCGTAACAACTGGGGCGAAACCGCATATGACACTGCCGCTGCAGTGTTCGAAGTGTGGATATGTGAGGTCAGGCCC
>CEMH01201019.1:2454-18443 GCA_001179725.1 Macrocystidia cucumis | reverse complement strand
GTGCACAGGTACTACAACAAGCGGAGGCTGAGCAATGGCGCCGAACAACTGTCCCTTATAACCCGCTTTCGGTGCACATTACAGTTCCCTTGATACTGTACGAAAACCAGAGGCTTGATGTGCGTCTCAAAACAGTTGCTGTTTCCGGAGGGCGACCGAAGTTCTCGACATCGGGCTTGGGCAAACAAGGACGTCGGCCTCCCTTTGAGCTCAGGCTGTTGACACCTGATGAGGCTACAGGGACCCGGGAGGTTGCAGCGTGGCGTAGTGATGTGCAACTGCCCCTTCGTCACTCTCCTTGGGCTCTTCCCCAACCAGTGTCTACAGACCGCACTCATCACGATGGGACAGAACGAAGTCATTTTTGGTTGTACGTGCGCTCTGTTCTGTCCAGTACAGTCATATTGACAATATATCTGCAGGTCGGACTGGACGCTGGATGTCACTCATCCTGGAGTCGACGTTGACGAAGGGTGGCAATATGCAAACCGTTTCAGCGACCCGGATGACCAATGGACCGCCGAAAAGCCTCCTCAACTAGAACGGATTTTGAGCGGATCTGGTGTCGTCGCTGCAGGTTTTGGTGCCTCGAGCTCCAGGAGTGGCAGCAGGCAGAATTCCACGTCCTCGTCAAGTTCTCTCCGCTCTCCGCAGACATGGGTGAGAAGAAGGCGATGGGTACGCATCATGAGGCGCCGACTCGACATTCCCCCCATGCCTTTCCTCGAACCTGATGGAGCCTTCTATCATCTGGATGTCGGAGGAAACCTTATTCCCGACGTTGCCGATCAGCACAGCGACGCAGGCGACGGGGAAGGGCAGGAACTTGGTGCCATGCCGTCCACGATGTTGTCCACCGCCCAGGATTATGTGGCGCGTGCTAGATACCTAGTTGGAAACCAATCTCGAGACCCCACAGACGACGACGAGCCAATTTCTGGTGTTGAAGTCCGTCGGGCAATTGCAAAACTTGAACGTGCCACAATGGAGCTCAGGGAAGGCTTGCTTGGTTCGTATTTTCTCTGTCAAGTTGATGATGGCGGGATTGAGCTTGCTTTACAGGTGACGACGATGTAGATCGAAGAACCCAAGCTGAAGTTTTGCTAAACACCTACCGGCGGGAATTGGACCGTCGACGCCTCTCAGCTGGGGCGCAAGGCCTACTTATATCCGAGTCAGGTATTTTATTCACGGTTCCGGGTTCTATCAAACCTCTTTTCAATCGCCTGCCCCTAGATGACGATCACGATCGAGAAGATGATGATTCTGAAGACGAGTTTCACTACCCCGGCATCTCTGACACTAACCGCCCCCCCTCTCGGTCTTCGAGTACTAATGACTATTTCAACCGACCAATATCTCGAACTCCTACTGATCTTACGCCTCATCTCTCGCAAGCTCCTGATTTTCGTGTACCTACACATGAAGCGCCGCAAAAAGTATTAACCCCTCGATGGACTTCTCCAACCCCTCATCAATTACACGCTCAATGGGAAAGAGATGACGCCGTTCAACAATGTAGGGACTGCCAACGACGTTTCAATTTCATCAACCGCCGTGTATGTGTTTCATTCGTTTTGCAATGTATCAATCTCTAATTCTATCTCTTAGCACGTAAGATTTCTTTCAGTTGGAGCAATTTATCATGTCTAATGTGATGCAGCATTGCCGCCGGTGCGGACGCATATTCTGTGACCGCTGTTCCTCCTACCGCGTGTTGCTGGATCCTGGTGATGTTGTACACGATCCAGCATTCCCTGAGACGACAGCTTCATCGAGCTCGCAGCGTGTCTGCGGCACATGCCATGACGAAGTCAACGCAATTGTTCCTAGCCGACTTTCGGGTTCAAGTGGACCCTCTATGGAACGAATTGTGATTGATCAAGAACGTTTGACCATCCCAAGTCATCTATCTCGCCGACAATCGAGCTCCCAATTGAGCGATCTCGCTGAGTACGTGTCACTACAGCCTCGTTGCCTAACCTCTCTTACCAACCCGGATCTATCAACAGATGTCCAGTCTGCAATCGCAACCTTAACCAAGTGGGGAATGCAAATGAGCAGGAGGAGCACGTTAAGAGTTGCCTAGAAGGTGGTTCGGGATCAACTCCTCAATCCGCAAAGTATCTGGTGTACCGCCTGCCGGCCGAGAGCGCTCTAGTCGGCGTGGAATGTATGTCCTATCCATCAAAAGTCGAGTCTTCTTTCTGACGAGGGATGTCAGGTGTCATCTGCCTGGAGGAATTTGTGAATGGTTCCACCATTGCACGTCTGAGTTGTTTCTGCAGTTTCCACAACGGTTCGCACTTTCCCTGCATGGTTGGTTATCCTTGTCTTACCCAGATTGCCCCAAAGCCTGCCTCTCGTCGTGGCTTCAGCGCGGCAAAAGCTGTCCCGTACATGCACGTTAACTCGCATACATCTAATGCTGCACCGCATGTCGTTACCTGGGTGCTACAATGAATATTGGTTTAGCTACTGGCCTGCAGGATTTCAGTCTCCGTCACGGTCGTCTCGTGATGTGTAGTACGATTGCGGCATCCGACTGTCGTCAACGCGTATCACGTTGGAGTAATCCTCAAAGTCGGGCTCTATGATATCTTGCCCTTTACGCCCGTCATCTTGGTCATCGTCAAACCATGTTGCTGGATCGTCGTCCTCATCCTCATCCTCATCGTCGTCTTCCATGTCCGACTCGCTAGGTTTGTGATTCCTGCCACATGTGTGAGCCGACCCAAAAGGGAGAACAATGGAAATTCGTACATGTAATTCCAGATGCGAGCCTCCCTTTCTTGTCGAGTTAGAATCTCCCCATTGATGGGCATACCCTGCCGTCTCCTCTTCTCCATAAGACGTTGTTGCCTCTCCATGTCCTGTAGGTGTGCTTGGCGTTCCAAATCCATGGCTTCCTGCATACTCAAAGCTCCCGATGAACTGGGCCCGCTTTGAGGTCCCTGGCCATTTAGATCCGTCGTATCAGCAGATGTAGTCGCAGTAGATGTAAAAAAAAAAGAGAACTGACAAATCGAGCGAGAGCCTTGCGCTTAGCTTCAAGAGTTCTGCTAACTGGAGGCTCATACGGTGGATCGACATTCATTTCGTTTTCACCTGTGAGCCTTGTGTTCCTCAATCCATGATTTATAGCCTCCACGCCGGTCAGGTCGAGTAGCCGTGATTGAACCGCGGCTTGTTCGGTGGACACTCGTTGCACATAAGTAGATGTAGATACGTCACTGGAAGGCGCCAAGGGAAGACGTTAGTAATATGTGGCATTTGAGATCGATTGAAAAACTAACGGTGCAGTGAGGATCTTAGCGTTGAGGTTGTAACGGTCCTGTAACTCCCGAACTGTCATTTCAGCAATCGGTGTCTGTTTTGGTCTTGGTGGAGGTCTGAAACCTGGTATTATATGGTGCTTTCTTGAGCTTGGCGAAGTTGGCGAAGGAGGCATTGTAGGTGGTGGTCAGTGAGAGAGGATATTTGGATTGTGTGGGGTTGATTGTGCTTTTAACGGAAGCTTTGGGTGGCTGCCACATTGGGATTGGTCAGATGCTCATCTTAGTACAGCTCCTTTTCTCAATTCATCAGGATCATGGCCACAGTACACAATTTGTTACACGTATTTAACACCTTCACCGAAACAACACCACCCTCTTCATTGTTTACATATACATGTTGTCCTGTTTGATGTCAGTTTAGGCGATCGTTAATTAGGTGGATCCACAAACCATTCCAGGCGGCATAAATTCATCATTGTCTGGTTCTCCAAAGTGTTGAGGCGGGCCACCACGGCCACGACCTCGCCCACCACCAAAAGGGCTGAGTGGTCCCACCGGATCAAACCTCGCACCAGGCGGGACAGCCCCCGGTGGCAAAAAGCCGTCACCGCCCCATATATCGCGGTCACCGAAACGACCTCGCCCACGACCAGCCCCAAATATTGGGTGATTGGGACCAACATACATCCCATCGCCACCCCCAGGAAAGAGAGATGGAGGGCTGTAGGGGTTTTGTGGAAATGGGTCCCAATCCCGTCTACCAATTTCGAGTGGATTCCTCGATGGTAGACGCGGGACTTGGAAATCTTCAGGACCAAATGGAGGTTCAGCATTTGGGCGCGCCGGAGGCGGAACGTAATTTTGAGGTGCTCTGGACCCACTGGCACCAGATGCCTGCGGTACGGACTCCTCCGCATTTCCCTCTTTGTGCAAACCAGGAGCCAACTTTTGAAGAATCGCAAGTTTGAATTGAGAAACGAAATCAGAAACGCGATTGGAGGAGATGTAGCCGTGAATAAGGGTCGGTTTGTCATCCGCAGCCAAGTCTGAAGGAAAGAAGGAAGGAGAAACGAAGTCATTGGTCGAAAGGTCCAGAGAGGCAACTTTATCGCTCTAAAACTAGGTCAGGGGATAACTCCCGCTTCATCTTGTAATCGCCTACCTCAAGAGCGACGCCGTTAACTAAAGTACGACCTCCAAGCTTTGTTACTTTCATGACATACTCCAAGCTGCTCTGCTCATGCCTGTATTTGAACGTATAGTGGGCAGGCCCATTTTGGTTCCACGCCAAAGGAAGAACGTTGGAAGTCAGAAGCGAGGTTGAAGTTTCATCAATAGCGATGAGGCGAAAAGCCACTGTGATCATGATTGTGTGCACGAGCGCTGCTAAGCCATCCTGAGGAGTTTTAAGAGTTTTAGATTCTTCAGGAAGTAGAGTGGGGAGCAAAGAGATCAATGCTGCTGGGTCAAGGATGTTTCCTGTCATGGTGGTATGAAGCACTCACTAGTCGGTGACTCGGACGCGGAGGTGGGGTTGTCTTTGTCATCCCAAAGCCATCGCTTTTAAACATACGCAAACACGTGTCATTCGTTCTCAATTTGCTCAACTTCTCCCTTAACCTTATACAGACTTACAAAATGGTCCGCAGAGACAGGTCCTATTCCCCTGAGGCTTCAAATAAACGGGTAAGACCATCTCATCGTTCTTCACCCCGGTCTCCCTCGCCGACGAGGCGCACCTCCCAAAGGGCCAACAACAGATCGAGGTACGACGACGAAAGGGATAGAGACAGGACGACGGATAGGCCAAAGGACAGAGACAGGGATAGGGATAGGGACAGGTATAGGGATGATAGATACAGAGATGAGAGGCGACGGGACTCGTTTCGAGAGGATAGACGGGATGACAAGAAGGATGAACGCCGTCGTTCCCGCTCTCGAGAACGAGAGAGGAGGGCAGCAAAACCCGATACACCCCCGAGACCACCTCCACCTTCAGCTGTAGAAACTCCTGCTTCTTTAGGCCCTGAAGACGAAAAGCAGAGGGCTCGGAGGGCAAAAATGGAAGCTTGGAAAAAGGAGCGTGAAGCCAAAAAGGCTTTGGATGAAGCAAAAGCGAAGGCAATGGCTTTGGCCGGAAAATCAGCGCCAGGTGTGTTACTTATATCTCAAGTTATTATTCATGATTTCACAACACTTGGTCCAACCTTTCACAGCCGCTTCGTCGAGTTCAAAGCCCAACGGACAACTCGTTCGTTCTGCGTTGGGTGCACTGGGCCTGAAGGGACTACCACAAAAACCAGACTTTGCCCCTACCGTGAATGGCACCCTATCAATAGCCCTCGATGATGCAGTTGAGAGTAAACGAAAGCTCGAGACTCTCGGCGACATGCCCGCGGTCGACATGACCATGGCAGAAGGCGAGGCTGGTGTTGGGGACTTGGAAATGGATGACGATGATGAAGAAGCCAACCGGATGGACCAGGCTATGAAAACGAAGCACAAGGACGCGATGGATGTTGACGAGGAAGACACCGACCCTCTTGACGCGTTTATGAGTGGAGTCAAAGAGGAGGTCAAAAAAGTCAACTTAGAAGACATGAAGAAAATAATCGGTGCTCCGGGTGGTCGATCGCGAATTCGGCTGGATGAAAGGGGCGCAGAGGATGGTCCAGATGATCCTGCCGAGTCAGTCATGGTGGACGAACTCGATGCGACGGAGCTCAACCCTGAAGACATCCTAGCATTGGCAGCCAAGAAGGCCAAAAAGAAAGAACTTGCTGCTGTCGACCACACTCGGGTCAAATACGAACCATTCCGGAAAGAGTTTTACATGCCTCCCCCAGACATAGCCGCCATGACGGATGAGGAAGCGGACCTTTTGCGTCTTGAATTGGACAGCATCAAGATACGCGGAGTGGATTGTCCTCGTCCAGTCACCAAATGGAGCCATTTCGGGCTCCCAGCGAATTGGTATGTTATCTTCGTTCACCTTTCTCATCGGCTAATGTGCTTGCAGTCTCGATGTCATCAAACGACTAAACTATACGGCCCCCACCTCGATCCAAGCCCAGGCGATACCAGCAATCATGTCGGGTCGTGATGTTATCGGCGTTGCCAAGACTGGCTCAGGAAAGACCATCGCATTCCTTCTCCCCCTTTTCCGCCATATCAAAGATCAACGCCCTTTGGAACAGATGGAGGGTCCAATGGCCATCGTCATGACTCCCACTCGGGAATTGGCTGTCCAAATACACCGAGAGTGCAAACCTTTCTTGAAGGTCATGAATTTGAGAGTCAGTCCATCATTCTACAAAAGTCAAGCGCGTCCTAACGCGTCCAATTTTGTAGGCTGTATGCGCGTATGGTGGCTCCCCGATCAAAGAACAAATAGCGGAATTGAAAAAGGGCGCCGAAATCATTGTTTGTACGCCAGGACGCATGATCGATCTGCTGACCGCCAACTCAGGTCGTGTCACCAATCTCAAGCGTGTGACGTACGTTGTCCTCGATGAGGCGGACCGCATGTTCGACATGGGTTTCGAGCCCCAAGTCATGAAAATCGTCAATAACATCCGGCCAGACCGCCAAACAGTGTTGTTCTCGGCCACTTTTCCTAAGCAAATGGACTCCCTCGCTCGGAAAATCCTCCGAAAACCCCTCGAAATCACCGTCGGCGGTCGATCAGTTGTTGCTGCCGAAATCGAGCAAATCGTTGAAGTTCGCCCTGAGGATACCAAATTCAACCGTCTGCTGGAGATCCTTGGTCAAATGTACAATGAGGACCCTGAATGTCGAACACTCGTTTTCGTTGACCGGCAAGAAGCTGCAGATAACCTTCTCCGCGAGCTCATGCGAAAGGGATATCTTTGTATGTCCTTGCATGGTGGCAAAGACCAAGTCGACCGCGATTCCACCATTGCCGATTTCAAGTCTGGTGTCGTACCGATCGTTATTGCTACATCCGTTGCTGCTCGAGGACTGGACGTCAAGCAGCTGAAGCTCGTGGTTAACTATGACGCACCGAACCACATGGAGGACTATGTTCACCGCGCAGGTCGCACGGGTAGAGCTGGCAACAAAGGAACATGCGTTACCTTCATCACCCCAGATCAGGATAGGTACTCTGTGGACATCTATAGAGCTCTCAAAGCAAGTAATACCACTGTCCCTAAAGACTTGGAAGAGCTCGCCAATGGTCAGTTTTCCTTGTGGCCTTTCGAGAACAAACGTTGACGTTACTTGTGTAGGTTTCCTGGACAAGCTCAAAACCGGCAAAGCGCAAGCTGCAGGGTCAGGCTTTGGCGGCAAGGGCTTGGATCGTCTGGACAAAGAGCGCGACGCCAAAGAAAACGCCGAACGCAAGGCCTATGGCGAACCAGGAACGGAAGAGGAAAAGAATACCACTTCAGAAGAACTTTCGACAAAAGCAACGACATCGGGCGGCGACGATATGAACTTTGGAAACTTCAAAGTCGAGATCAAACGTGGGCCAGCTCCAGACTCCAGCAAAGGGCTTCTCGGCGTTGGAGGCGCCATTGCGGCCGCAAGGCGTCTTGCGCAGGCGAAGGAAGACGAGAGACTTCAAGCCCAGATGCGCGCGGCGGAGGAGGCTGCTGCTCGCGCAGGAAAGGATACTGCCGCGCACAAACAGGCATTGAGCGTCGTTGCCAAGTTGAACGCCCAGATGCGAGCCTCCAAGCTTGTTTTACAATCACAACTTCAAGTAGAGGACACCGGTGGAAGAAAAACCAACCCCGATTCCACGGATTTCCATGCTATCATCCCGATCAACGATTATCCTCAAAAGGCACGTTGGCGAGTCACCAATAAGGAGACAATGGTTCAGGTGAGCGCCGTCTTCATCCCGTTGGATCTTCCCAATCTGACATCTTGATAGCTCATCGATATGACCGGAGCCTCCGTGACGAACAAGGGTAAGCTCTACGGATTGACATCTCCGACATCTTCTTAAATTTGATATGCAGGCATCTACTACGAAAATGGGAAAGAACCACCTCCAGAAGGACCTCCGAAATTGCATCTGCTCATTGAGTCGAATGAGGAGTACCGGGTATGTGGTTCGTTTTTTATGTCTGAAGTGCCTAACTCACTATCTTCCCACAGGTTGAGCAAGCTGTTCGTGAGATCAAACGCCTCCTCATCGAGGCATCCGCAGCCGCCTTGCAGGCCGAAATGAGAAATCCTACGGCGACTTCCGGGCGGTACACTGTCCTCTAGGCCTTCGCCACATCACGTTTGACCTCGCGCTATCACTACCATTCCATACCTAATCTGCTATTGTTTTTTGACCTCAAAGGTGGTATCAAGTTGGTCATTTTATGCGTGTCATGCTTGGTCATGTGTGGAGTACGTCCCCGAATTGACCAGGAAATGCCTGCTGTACGACGTATATCTGCTCATCTATTCTCAAGCCTGTCAGATAAGACATATCAGCGAATTTGCCGTGTCATCTACTCAGTCATCCACCCACAACGACAACGTAAGCACCGCCAGATGTTCTCGGGTTTCTTTTAATCCGCAACTTCGGCAGTCTGACTTGAGTCCGGACTGAAATGATGGCAATGGCACATGAACCAATCGACCGCTTTGACAGTTTATGTCCGTTGTTCGATGGCGATAAAAGGTCTGAATCATACACGCGACAGGGCACTCCACCAAACATCGACGCATGTGATGGCCATCGAGATCCTTCATTAGTTGTGATAAAAGAAGCTCACACCCGAGACCCATTTGGCGACATTTTCCGTGGTCATGTTTCGCCGCTGGGTGGGAAATAATGACAATTTTCGTGACCCATCTCGTCAAAGAGCACCCGTCATCGGACTTTTCCCCGCTTGAAGGTGTTCGCTTAAATGGGCTCCGGTAAAAGCGGTCACCACCCGTCACCTTCCCAAGTTCCCGTGCTTTGTTCCAACGCGACTAGTGATGCTAAGCCCCTCCGAAGAAGGTCCACTCCCAAACTCTCAGAGTTCGTCGACCTTGGATAGGCGAGAGGCCGACATCTCCCATCCAAAGAGCAGCACTTCGCTTGAGAAGTCAGCCGATGTTGAGATACGCCAAGTAAGCGACGAACAATGGTTGACCTCTGAACACAACCCTCGAAATTGGACCTTTGCAAAGAAGTGGACGACGACTGCAATCGTATGTTTGTTGGCCATCATTAAACATCTTTCCCAGATATAGACTCATCCTCCTAGGTGTCCTTTTACACCCTTGTCCCACCGCTTGCGAGCTCTATGATGGCACCTGGGTTGTTGCAGGTTGCAAATCGATACCATATTACGAATACCACGACCACCGCGATGACTCTCTGCATTTTTCAACTTTCATTTGCGTTAGGCCCTTTGGTTCTGGCGCCCCTATCAGTCGGTTGCCTAACCCTGACAATCACATCCAACTGATGTTTTGAGCTCACAGGAAATCCATGGCAGGGCTTGGGTACTCTTTACACCATCGATCGTTTCTGAACTCTCCCATATCGCTGATACGTTTCATAGGTCCTGCATATCTCAAATCTCGCCTTCCTCGCGTTCAACATTGGCTGCGCGTTATCTCCGACTGCAGGAGCGTTGATAGGATTCCGGTTCCTCTGTAGGTCCTTCGGTCATACTCAGGGGGCGGACGTTTGACGCCCTCTTAGCAGGCTTCGCTGGCTCCGCTCCTATCGCATGTGGAGGTGGCTGCATCAGCGATCTCTTTGACGAAAAGGATCGAGCCGGAGCCATGGCTGTTTATACTTTAGGACCATTGTTAGGTGCGCCGCTCAACGCATCCCAAACCAAAAACGATTCACGGGTACTCTTTAGGACCCGTGATTGGCCCCATTGCAGGAGGGTGGCTTGCTCAACTCCTCGGCCCAAAGTATGTATTCATCGCCATCGTCGGGTTGTCAGGTGTGGCAGCCCTCGTTGGGATTCCTTTTTTGCGCGAGACATATGCGCCTATCGTGCGCATTCGCTGTTGCCAACCGGACGCCGAGAAGCAACTTTCCTTCACAACTGAACATGTGGGCACCGAGGCACCAAGCAAATGGCGCTTCCTCTGGTGGAACATCAGTCGCCCAGCCCTTCTCTTGACCACGAACCTCATATGTTTTGTTCTGAGTTTGTACATGGCAGTGTGAGTCTGGTTCTGGGTAAGCAACGGCAGAGAATCACTCACTGCGGCTGTTCATAGCGTCTACGGTAATCTATTTGCCACCGAGCTGCTGATAGAGCTGACAGTGACTTATGGCACATAGGCATCTATTATCTGATGTTTGCGACGTTCGCGAGTAAGCAGCGCGACAAATGCCCCTCCTGACCTATACCTCATGCGCCACAGACTTCTTCAAAACGACTTACGGGTTTGGTGCCGGTATCGGGGGTGTTTGTTATGTTGGCTTGGTGCGTTTTACCAGCATTCAGCTAACGAGCAATCAATCAACTCTGCTGTTCAGGGTATCGGTTTTTTCCTCGCCACACTATTCGGCGCCCGTTACGCGGACCACATGTACGCAAGTGTGAGTTGCTCGCGTCGTGAGTCTTGATAGTAGTGTACTCAAAAAATAGAATGACAGCTGAAGGCGAAGAATGGCAATGTCGGCAAACCCGAGATGCGAATCCCCGCTCTTGTGTTGGGATCGTTTTTCGTGCCCACCGGGGTTTTGTGAGAAACCCGGTTTTCTCAAGGGGAAACAACGCGGACTCACTGTTTTCCGGATTTAGATGGTATGGCTGGTCTGCTCAAGCGAAGCTGCATTGGATAATGCCCATCATCGGTTCTGGAATATTTGGTTTTGGTACGCTTCGCGTCATCCATATGAGAATTACAAGACCGCTGAACAGCCACCGTGTAGGGTTGATGACTACATTGTATGCCCGTCGCTTGCGTCTGCTAGATTTACCTAACTTCTGCGCAGCCTCCCAGTACAGCTTTACCTGGTAGATTCGTTTAGGTATGCTGCCAGTGCTCTCGCGGCTGCAAGTGTCTTTCGTTCTCTTCTTGGATTCGCTTTCCCGTTATTTGGCCAGCAAATGTACGACGCTCTCGGGCTTGGGCCAGGAAACACCCTGCTCGCTGGTAAGCGTATCGTTGCTTCTCCGAAACAGAAACATTTCTGATTCCACCCAATTTCGCGCAGGTCTCGGCATTGTTTTGGGAATCCCATTTCCAATCTGGCTTTACTATCACGGAGAGGGAATGCGCTTACGGAGTGCGTCCGATTTCTGAGGGGGACGAAAAGCATAACAACAAAGGGCGGGTACCGGTGTGGCCGTTGAAGTTCGAAATTACGCAACGATTTGTAACATACATCCCCATGGCATTATCATCTAGGTACAGATAGATCCAGAGAGAATGATAGACATTTGACAGTGTTAAAATTAGCGGTTCAGGCCGAATCCTCGTGTTTTCTGTGTGTTGCTCTGCACTACCTGCTGGCCACTTGCTCCCCTCACTCGTTTCTCCACGTCTGTAACCTTGGTTTCTACCTCTCGCACGGCCCCGTCTATCCACTGCAAACTTTCAAGGTGGCTGGTGAGGATCTGTGCGATCTGCCCCATTGGATCGTCCCCAGAAGTTTGATCTGTGGTGCCGCTAGCTGGAGCAGAAAGGGAATTCACGGAGTCAACCATTTGTGTCAAAGAACCTGACAGATCATCCAGGTGGGTGTGGAGGTCGGTTGCAAGCATGTAACTGTGGCAAATTTCTCCGAGTCAGCAAACTTTTTAACCTTTGAAACCCGTGAGAGGACCAACTTTTTGTCTCGTTCGGTGTCAGCGGGACCTGTATCCACGATCCTGGCGCTCCCCAATTGGTTTCCGAGCACTTCTTGTGTGATCTTTTCGTACGCGTCGAGAGTAGCGCTAAGGTCCTTTTGTTGTTGTTCTACGTGATCAAGAGACTGGTCGATGTCACTCTGTTCTCTTTCTGCGGCAAGAACGTGACTGTAGAGAATGGCAAGCTACGAAAACAATTTACATGTCAGAAATTGAAACGACGAATGAGAGTTCATCCACACATTATTGCCGTTTTCGATGAGAGCGCGGTCCCAAAGAGATACGTCGCTTGCAAATTTATTAAAGTCTTTGACGTGTGCTTCAAGTTCGTTCGACCAGGTATTGACAATTTCCTCGATAGATTTTCCGCGGAGAACGGAAGGCAACGGGACGGAGACGGCTGGTGTGGTGGAAGCAGCCGCTTGTCCAGTGGTAGCCCCTGTTGATGGCTTCTCAGCCTCCTTTGCAGGGGGTTTACCCAGCCCAAGGCCGAACGCGGGAAGGGCTGCGTGGGGCGGATGTTAACATTCATGTCGTCAGAGATGCTAAAATGACAAGTGCCAAACCTGCAGTTCCGTCCTTTTTCTCCTCTGGTTTCTTGTCATCTTTCTTTTCATCAGGTTTAGGAGCGCCAAATAAACCGAGGGAAGGTGTTGTTGATGCTGTCATTGATGCGTCGTCAGATGCGAGCCAAAGACATTGGGATGAAAGGGAAATACCTGTAAGGGTCTCTTTGTTTTCGGCGGGCTTGGAAAATAGGCCTCCCAGAGGGTCTGAATGGTTGGGGCGGGTAAAAACACGCATCACATATTGATGAGATACCCACTGGAAGCTGGAAGTGTGGTCGCGTCTTTGGCACCAAGGCCAGGACTCGTAGACGTAGGCGTTGCCGGCTTTCCAAAGATACCTCCACCAAAGAGACTAGGCGTTGTTTGAGGTGCGCCGGAGGTGGCTGTACTGGTGCCAGCTATTGGGGTTGTCGATGCTTGTGCCGATTCTGCCGGTTTGGGCGGCATACTGAAGAATGAACCTGATAAGGTGGGTGTTGTAGCTACAAAAATTAGATTTGAGTCGTCGGGTTACAGATTCTGCGCACTGGATGAGGTGGCTACTGCTGGTTGACTGAAGACTGTGTCACCAGGTTAATTTATTGATGAGTTAATGGTTGAAATTGACTCACAGCTACTTGTTGGTTTCGCAGCGGTCGTATTGGGAGCAGCGCCTGTCGCCGCGACACCACCGAAGAGGGACGGTGCCGCAGGTGTGGTTGTCGTTCCAGCTGGTGTAGACGCGTTTGTGGCGCTCACGTTCGTTGAGCCTCCGAAGAGGCCACCCCCAGCCGACGTCCCAGTTGCCCCACCGCCACCAAAAAGACCTCCACCGGAGGGTGTCGCTGTGGTTCCTGTATTCCCAAAAAGACCGCCAGTCGGGTTTGCTGAATCTGTTCTTAAAAGCAGACATCACGACTGAAAGACTAGTCGCGTACCTCCACCGAACAGGCCTTGTGGGGTAGTCGTGTTAGTCTGAGTGTTCTGAGCACCCCCAAAGATGTTTGGAGGCTGCTGATTAGATTGATTATTATTGAAGAAACTCATTGGCGACTTGAGGGATGATGGTGAACGGAATCAAAGCAAATCTTGTCAGTGGTTGCAATTGCAACCGTGATCACCATCAACGGACCTGTCAAACTTTGGCCTCATTTTTCGTCTTCCTTCAACAAAGGACATGCTGGGTCTTCCCTCATGGACGACATTACGCCCTCACGAACGAGTACTCTAGTACCCATCTCTAGGTTCGCACAATTTTACTCTGGTGGCTCTGGCGCTGAACTCTTATTTCAGTGATGTAGTTACCCTCGATGAGAAATCTACACCGGAAAACTGGTTACTTTTTGTCCACCCTCAGGTATACCTGACAATTCTTGTTTTCTCTCGAAATATTTGATTCATCCAATGGCCAAAGGGATCGATTTACTTTCGACACAACACCTTGCGTGTCGTCACCGATCAGGATATTCGAAACCCGGACTTGTATCAATCTCTCATGGGCCAGATTGCGGCCTATCCGTTACCAGGAGTCGATGAGGACATGGAACTTTTGATTCATGTACAGAGTCATCTTGGCCCACTAGGCGTCAAAGCGTATAGCCTGGTCATAAACCACAAACATTGCATTGCGGGATATACCATTGCCGACATCTACGATACCATTGCTTCCGCTCAGTCAAATCCCAATCTTGGTATGAAGTTGTATGTTCAAGTTCTATCTCCATTTTATCTCATCTATCAGAACTCCAGTAAATCGCCGCCGTCGACTCTATTGGAATTATTTGTGCAATCATCCAGCACACGTTTCAACTCCTCAGCGAGCGATTCCAGATGCACTTGATGGCTTGACTTGGTTCTACGTCAGTTTCTTTGTGAACCAACCAGCCCTTCCTGACTCTCACTCTGTACCAGACCGACAACTTGATTTCCGGAGCACGCAGCACAGCTCCCTTCTCGAAGGTAGAATGCGACGAGTTGACTGCGGTTATCAACCAATTGTCTCGTGTGTTCTTCCTTTGCCCTATTTTGCTCGTACCTTAACTTTTGCTCTAGGGCCCACTTCGGATGGGTCTATTTCCAAAACACTCTTTCTCGCATGGCTCCTCCGAGAAGTATGTAGTTACCGTGATGCCGAAAGTTATGGTCTGCACACTCGTCAAAAGCTACAAGCTATTTCCTTGGCCAAGACTGGATCAAGACCTGTCGCAGGACATATACATTCCCCGTATCTTCTTTTTCTAGTCAAGATCATCATCAACCTCCTGTTCTTTGGGATTCCTCATTCGTACTATGCTCATATCAAGGTGCGGACTCCTGACCCCGCATTTCCTTATCGACGCTGAGAACGGATCAAACACAGTCAGCAAGTGAATTCCGTGGACGTTTGGGTGATATGCAGAAGAATTGGGATCGATATACGGAACGTCTTGTGCAAGAATACTCTAACTTTCTACTGACAGTAAGTTTCAGCTTCATTTTCTCGCTCATAAGCCATATCTGAAAATTCCCAGGCAACTGTATTACTCTCGTAGGTCCTACATATTTTACCTGAACTCCTTTTCATGTCCAATAAGTGCGACTGTCGGCTTTCTCGCCGTCCCAAACATAGCAGAGGGGACTCAAGTGTCTGCCACGATATCAGCCTTCACATCCCTGGGAAGCATCATCGTCGGGGTTTTCTCGATGTGGCGACACCAAACGAACACACGACCATCTGACTCAGTACGTTGGCCCAAGGACCTCTTCTTCCTATGTATCTAACGAACCGTTCAACAGTTTGCATACATGCATAACGCACAGCATAACTATTTAGGGTTCCATGGTCACGCGATGCTCCTCAGTCTTCCACCCGTTTTACTCATATGGGCCGTAATCACGTTTGCCATCGCCGTGGTGGCCTACACAATGCAAAATGTGACAGAGAAAACCGCGCTGGACCGCGCGTCTACTTGGAGTGTTTTTGCTGTTTTTCTCGTCCTCTCATGTCTCGTTTGCTTTACACTCTACACATTTTCCATCATCTGGCATTTTCGATCGAGGATGTGGGACCGCTTTCGCCGTCTCTGGAAATGATTTCTGTCACCTCGCTCAACTCGTGCAGTAGTACGCCGCGATTCTATACTTTATGGACTCTTGTTCTTCCATCTTCTTTTCAACCCTTGGTCACTGCCTCGCTCCCTCCATTCTCCCTGTATCTTAGTAACTTATCGGTTGCTATCAACGACCTTTCACGTTTTTCAAGTACAACAATCATGAAACCCCTGGGTCAACCTGTCCATTCCATGAAAATGTATGTGTGAGTTTGTGTTGATGACTCTAGTTCCGAGATATCTGCCGAAAATGTTACAGGTAAGGGTGCTGTTTGTACAATAAGGAACCCC
>CEMH01201014.1:0-15912 GCA_001179725.1 Macrocystidia cucumis | reverse complement strand
GTGTAGGAGTTTACGTCTCTACGTGACGAGGAGGGGATATTGGAAACGCTTCTCGGGAATTGTGGCACTGCAAAAATGGAGGAGTTTGACATGATGAAATCTGGGGGAGAAGGTCGAGATATCCAAGCTTACCAGGTTATATAGTCAGTCAGTGTGGCCTCAGTCGGCTTTCAACTGAGCGTGGTTGTGGCCCAGGACGATGCGCCGAGATATGGAGGTTGTGGCCAAGTTGTGGCTCAGTTGTAGACACCAGTGGCCACCATTGTTCCCACATCATGTGACCGCGATTTCGATCATTTTCAAGTTGGCGCAGTGCAGCGCAGTGGCGCACCCGTGGCGCAATGACTCCGTCGACGCAACACTCTCTGATTTTGCAACGTTCTTTGTGAATTGATCTGATGTCGCGGATGTTTCGCCAAGATTTGCCCGTTATCCTGACGCGTTCGACTTGCACCACAGGTTGTTCAACTTCCCCCCCCCTTTCACTGTGTACTTTCAGAAAGGCGTATCAATTCTCATCGGAGTTGGCAACAGAAAAGTTCTGATCATTTGCTGCCTCCGCATTTGTCCACATTGTACGGATGTCCATTAGTGCAACCACAATCATTACAGTAAATAGGTATTAAAACAAGCACGGGCTTCTTGCGTTTTTCTTCTTGTCGGTGTGGTTTTCAAAGCAGCTGCTATGATGGCGGAGGAGAAGCAAGTGATTCCTCGTATCACACATCAGCGACTGAAAGATAATCGTGTTTGGTAGGTACACACCTGAGTCAAGAGTTCAGCTGCATCCGAAGAAGCGTGTCAGAAATTCAGCTCGGGAGAAACGAGGTCGACAGCATACCTGGGTTCAGCATCGGCTCGCCGTCTTCAGTCAACATATGTTCCATTGGTTCTGGTCGCTCCAGCGTCCTCGAGACGTACCCATCCAGTTCCGGCTCGTTTTGATGTTCGTGATTACCTTCCCCACTCGCACTCTTCACATCACCGTCAACGATTGTTTCCGAGTCTTGTCGTGAGGGCAAGACAGAAGACACAGCCGTCGAAGACTCGCCGCAAGATTCGGATTTACTAGAAGCGCGGCTTTCAGCTTCTTGCTTAGCCGATTCAAATACGGCCTTCATGGCTGCTTGAGTGATTTGCAGCGATATCACCTTGGCCTGTTCAGGAGTCAGCTGGTTGGGATCTGTTGACTCAAGAGCCTCTAGGCTGGGATCGATAGTTGGAGCTGGGGCAAACTCAGGTTTCCAGTCGCCTGTGGGACTTTTAGTGGCCGTACCCCGCTGATCTCTTCCCTTCCCTTTGCTCGATTCACCTTTGGGTGAGATAGGATCCTGAGAGTCGGGTTGGTGGGAAGTGTTCCGTGTGGCAGAAGTTTGAGATCTCGAGCTACTTTGGCGGTAGTGGGAGGAGGGAGAATAGATCGAGTGGCCTGTCGATGGATGATACCCACCGGTTCCCGCTGGAGGGGTGGTGCCATCTGCCCAAGGTTGACTGTAGCTCCAATTAGCGGGAGTGCTTAATCGTGTCGCGGAGGTCGGGAGCCCGATCTGGCCGTAATGGCCATCTAATATGGATTGTGAGGGTCGGGGTGGGACATAAGCTGATCGCACAACTGAGTAAACATATGAAAATCAGACTGAAAGGCGCACATGTGGCCGCGGTGTGTTGTCGGTAGTAACTTGATGAACCACTCGCCGAGGTGGAGGCGCGTTGCTGAGGTTGTTGATGGTGCAACGATGCCCGCTCCTTTCCCTTCGAGATTGGAGACCTGCTACGACTGCGAGATGGAGAGTTGGAAGATCGACCATCGTCTTCACCGTCACCTCCGTCCTTGTCTTGATCGTTGGGCTCAATGACCACGCCGTTGTGTCTAACCAAGGGAAAAAAAAATTGAGTTTAGAAATAAGCGCCAAAGGCCCTCCGGTGGCTGTACTTCGCACCTGGACTTTTGATGACGTCTAAGGGCGTCAGTCTATGAGCAACAGTGTTCAGCAAGTGTTGATGTAGTTTCACAAGCTCCCTCACCCGTGTAAAGGTAGCGTCGCACTGAGGACACGCACTTCACATAAAGGAATAATAACTATCAGCATTGAATGGAAGCGCCTGGCAAAGGGTAGACTCGTACAAATTAGGCATAGAGTGAAGTTTCGTGGTTCTTTGATGCCTTTTGAGATCTGCCTCCCGAGCGAACTGCTTGTTGCACCCGTTGATTTTGCAAGGCCAGACTCCGGTGGTGACTGTCTTCTTTTTCAGGGGGACTCTCTTCCTTGACGCGTCCCCCCGGTCTTCAGACTGGAGATGAAGCCGCGAGCGCATGAGAATTGGTGGCTGAAGGTCCAGCCACAGCCATGCACACTCACTGAATCATTAACTCTGACCATTTTTGCGCGATGGTAGTATGCGAAGGGTTTTTTGTCGTCTAAATGCTGCTTTGGCGGTGGTACAAGTCGCTGAAAGGACTGATAATGGAAAAGCACTTTCGAGGGGTGGCACTTGCACCCTCGATCTGATGGGGCCAATTATTTACTCTATCGGCCACTGCCAAACACTATGACACAGCATTCGCTTAAAATTTGAGGAAAGCAAAAAAAAAGATGCGACGCGTATCTATGGACAAAGTGGACAGCAGTCTACCAGTATTATATATGCCCATTTGTCCACTAGTTGAACTTGCAACCCATGATTCGTACTGGCGCGCAAGAAGAAAATGAGTCATGGTCGTTAAACGCGGAAAATCAGATCTCACCTGTACCGTCGGGCTCGCCGAGTCCATACAGCATTTCGATCGGGTGGAAAACAAGAGAGCTCAAACGAGGAATAAAGGGTGACGGGGTTGTTCGGGGAGGGGGGGCGTAGAGTCCAGTCAGTACATTAATGGAAGAAAGGGCAGTTCCTCTGCTCAAACTGTGTACGACGGCGCGTTGTGATTTCCACTGAGTAGGTGTGATAGCAGTTGATCTAGAATTTGGTTCAGTCAAACGCCCTATATAGGCAAAAAGGAGAGTATGGGCCTTACGCAGCAAAAACCCCAGTGGTTCGGTGGACATCAAAAGCAGAGAGACCATTGGGTAACAAATCCCATGTCTCAACGGCTGTCAATGACATGCGGGAGTCGTATAACTTGACTTGGCCGTCCAAACTAGTGTTTGAATGAGACGGGGTATCAACTAGCAATTTGATAAAATTTACCTTGCAGAGAAGAATTGACCACTGTATTGTGGGTGCCAACGGACGTTCTGAACCCATGACGTATGCTCAGAATACGTCTGGACAATTGAATTCTCCTCGAGCCTCCGGTCAAAAATCTTGACCACGCCATCTGCAAAGCTGGCAATGAAAGTCTGCGAGGACCTCGTGTCTGACACGATGGCGGTTACTGGACTGTCGGAGTTCGTTTCCAAGTCCTTGAACGATGTTATCAATGCTGATGTTCCTACAACGAGCTCGATTGGGCTCACCATTCCCTGTGTTTCTGTTTGCGCGTCCCACACCTTGATGACCCGGGAGTCCCCTCCTACCAGCAACGTTCCTCCAGATTGGTTCCAGTCCATGACAAGACCGCTACCTTGACGAAGCTGGATAACTTCGTTCAGACCTCGAAACGCACTGACCATCTGTACTGGGGGCTGGTCAAGTGAGGTATCGTAGTTCCGGTATAACCGCACGATGCCGTCCGCTACAACGTATACAAACATGAGACGTTTTCAGGACGAAAAGCACAAACACAGACCAGCTCCTGTGAGGATGATTCCACCAACGTCCTGATTGATGATGTCAATTGAGGTAATACTAGTTCCTCTCGGATTTCCATTACAGAAGTAGTTCAATCGTTTGCGTTGTGACCAGTCCCAAACACTGAGTCAGAGGGTCAGCACAACAACGCTCAAAATCTATCAGGCTATCTGACCTGATCATATCAGTCTCGTTGGCGATCACAACGTGCTGATCGTACGAATGGAAGACCATCGTCAAAGGGTATCCTGGTACTTGTAATGTTGCCACAGGTTTATCCCAGCGCTTAGTTTCTAAGAAATATATAACAATCAGCGTCAAAGTCAGGGACATCAAGGTAAAGAATGAAAACCTGCGACGACGGTTTGCGACTGAGTTTCGTTCAAGACTTGCTCGTTTCGTTGTTGGCGCCAAACTTGATAATTGTATTGGACGCTTCCGGGTTCGTCAGCCTCCGCTTGCTTATAATATAGTCAGCAAAAAATACAAAAGCAAGTCAAAACCCAACGTACCCTCATTTGTGGTTCTTTGAAGTATTCACAACACCAATCGAAGAATTTGCTCTTCAACGGCAAGACATCACGGATACCCGCGCCAGTTCCTAAACCAAGGATGACGCTACTAACAGATGAGTCGACTGAGAATGTGCTATTGCTCGGACTCGGCAAAGATCCACCTTGGTGGTGATGGTGTCGACGGGGGTGAAGGTTAGCTCTCCTACGAGCTCTTAGGCGCTCCATGTCCTCTTCAAACAAAGCCTCCATCACGTCCCACGGCATGAACTGAGGCTCCCCAGGAGGATGCTGTGGGAGATGGGAGTTACTGTGGGTGGACGACGGTGTTGGTGGGGGGGACGCGGCACGATGGTATGGGGATGTGTATTGAGCAAAGTTGAGATTGGGCGAAGGAGGTCGAGAGATGTCAGCTTCAGTGTGTCCTTGCGGATGTTGCGGTAGGTTTGGTGACGTCCTCCCATCTTCCAAGGTTGGAAACGCGAACGACTTCAAAGCGTTTGCGAAAGAGGATGTTCGACGCAAGGTATTTGTGACACCACTGGATATGGTGCTAGTCATCGTGTCACTCCGATTCATTCCGGGACGAGTGACGCTCGGAGAGGGCGGCTGAAAGCCGAATTGCGGCGATGACTGAAGTGAAGGGACACGAGAGCGCAACTGTGGCGATGATCTTCTCTCTTGGGGGGCGCTAGGTGGTAAGTCCAACGAGGTGGATTCCAGCCTTGTGAACGGCGACTCGAGCAACAAGGCCATAATGTAATCCACGATGGTCTGCGCGTTTGTCGCGACTTCATGATATGCGTCGACTGAGAGGTCCAGGAGGACTACGAAGATAGTGAAGAATGACGACAGCAAGACGCGATTTTCCTCCCGCAAAGCTTCATCATCACCAAAACCGTCTAGCCATTCGCCAACGGCCTGATTCGTGACATCGTCGTCATGAGCGTGGGCATGATGACCTGTTAGCCCCGCACGCCACCTCCTGTCCTCTTCCCAATAGATCCAAGCGCAGACAACGAAGTAGCCCCTCCATTCCTTGACCAGACAACTGATTACGACCAGCAATTCTTTCCGACACATGGGACTTGCGTCGTCCTTGATCGAGAGTGTTGCGCCGGTTGCCACCGCCACCTCCATTCGGAAATGAACCCGCTCTTCTAACTGGTACATGGTCCCAGTACCTCCGCCGCCGATCTTGGTTGGATCTGAAGACCCGCTGGCACCCATGAAAAGGCCAAGAGCATACAAGGCCGCCGAACGAACTTCTGCTGAATCGTCAGACAGCAACCCTATCAGCTTGTCCTGCGTTCCCCGATCCACGCCGTAAACCTTGATCTCATCATTCGCATCCCACATCTGAGCAATGCAAAGTGCCGTCCACTGGCGAAGGAGATAATCAGGTTCTTCTAAACGGTCGAAACAATTGTCAAACACGCGTTCGCTCCAGCACGCTGCCTGCCCGTGAGGGAAATCGCGTGAAATGGCAGCCAGGATGAATGAGCACATAGCTTTATGCTCGGAACTATTCGGAAGGACACCATCATCTCTCATCCCAAGGACCGTTGAAAAGTACTTGTATCCGTGGGTGTTGTAGAGGTCGGCTTGGACTGTGGGGTCGACCGCAAGGATTCTCGCCCATATAAAGATTAAAACAGGCCGAAGATCTTGCCCGGCGGCTTGCAGCAGTTTCGAGATATATGGAAAGATGCCGATGGTGAGCACAAGATTTACCGCCCAGGGACCGAGGTCAACGAATTGAGAGAGGAGGATCAAGGCACGAAGGCGGTGAGGTTGAGATAGTAGCACCTGGAGAACAATGGGAAGTTGATGTGGTGGTTTGCGAGGGACAAGGTGATGATCCACGGTCACGTCCTTAGGCCTGTGATGGTTCTCCTGTGGTTCCCTGCCCGCCTCCGAATTACAGTTATCCTTCGGATTTGTAGCAGCGCCCCATTGGTTCATGGAAACAGGTAACGCTAACGGGCCTGGCTTTGTCAACGCTGAACCACCTCGAGAAATCCACACCTCAAATGCTGTAAGTTGGTCCGCGAAAAAGCGACTAGGAATGTAGACATAGGGTTTGTCTTTGACGCCGGATCTAGACTGAATGTTTGCCTGCGCGCCTTTCATTCCTCCGTTGGAAGCAAGTCCAGACCCGCCCTCAGGTGCTTTGGAGAGCAGATCAGGAAGTTGTCTCAAACATGTGTCGACGGCGAGATCCCAAGTATCCCAAAGAGGGTGAGTGTTGGTGGGGGGAAGTGCTGGGTATGTATGCGGCGTGCAGTGGTAATTCTTCATGATGCGTTCTGCGAGAAGGAAGTTACGGAAGAGGGAAGCGATGAGAAGGTCACATCGATAGAGGCGAGTGAAGAGGTCATGAGAAAAGGTAGTCCACGCGATTGTGTCAGTGATGGCGGTAAATATCCAATTTAGTTCCCCAAGCGGCGTACGGCGGTCCTTGAGGTCGCCCGGAAGTTGCTTGACCATGTCAGCGGTGATATTATTGGGAAGTTGATGATTCATGATAAAGTAACGAAGGGCAATGTCGATCGGAGAGGTAAGGCAAGAAGTGAACACATCGGCTGGAAGTTCCGGGCAAGACGGGAGCTGTTCATACGCTGCACAAGCCGCAAGCTGAAGGGAGTTCATGAGGGGCTGAGCTCCGTCCCCATGCGCTTGTGTCTCGGTGTCACGTCGTTCGGCGAAGACATTGAAGTTGTGAAGAAGGTGCCCCGCCGCAGAGCAGTCCCAAATGTATACGCCTGGTGAGCCGAGCCAATGTTGAACCTCTTGCAACGAAACGGGTATATATTGCGTGTAGGTTCGGTTGAAACACCACAGTTCGCCACTCGCTGTGGGCTTCGGGACTCCATGACCGTTATAATAGAAAAGAATGGCGTCATCTTTCGCCTGCTTCCGGAGAGTTTGGCAAAAGCGGCGGAGATCTTCGAGAGACGGATCAAGGATGGGTTTATAAGGTATCTTGAGACTGAGGCCTTCGAATTGGTGTTGTAGGTTTGTCCCAATGGCTTCAAGGGCTTTGTGGGACGGCATTGTGTGTGGATCAACCCAGCACTCCAAAACGGCACATGGGTTGGTCTTGATAATATCTGGAGGGTCAACGTCGATATTGAGGCAAAGGACGAGCGCCGCATTCGCCGTCTTCAGCTTTCCCGGGGATGAGCCTCTCCAAGCCGGTGACGCCCAGGGTGTCGGAGACGGATTTCCACATGTCAGATGTCGCTTGGCGGACCAGTAAGGTATGGAAGGTGCGGGATCTGGATACGTTTCGACTGAGCCGTTTCCTCGGCCGTCAGGACTCGCCCCATTGGCTCTGAGGTTGTGTGATGATGGGTCTGACCGCGAAGTCGAGCGATATTCACGCTCAGTGTCCGAATCTGAGGCTTGGGTTTCTCCTCTTGAACCATCTCTACGCCAGGGACCAGCACCTTCAAGGACGTCATCGTCTGACTCACGGATGCAACTACGAAGTGGACAAACCAGGAGCAAACCGTGGACCTCGGGATTGATTTTGCTGATTGTCCATGCCGTATTTCTCGCAACTGAGGGTCTGAAAAGGCATTTTTGAATTAAAACGCAAGCAAATGGTGCAGTGGAAAATCACATATGGGTCCTATGCGTTGAATCGATCAAACTTGGGAGGTTGATGTTACGGAAAAAGTCAGTATCCTCTGGTTTTCTCAAGTCAATGAAACCAAGGAGCTCATAAAGCGAGAGGGATAGACGAAGTGAGGAATGTCCGGAACGACGACGCAAGCATGCACAACGGTTGACTGGAAAGTGGACGCTCGCGCTTGTCACATTGTCACGCTCGGTGCGGAGACTTTCATCGCGTCGGCGGTCGACACATATACACTTTACCGCAATCCAGCCTGGAACTCGACCTGCAAGTCCCCAGGTGCAATGGATCCACCACTAGGGACGGTCGTTGTCGTGCCACAAGGTCGTGGTGTTGTACGGTTCTCTGGTGCAACCGCCTTCTCAACGGGGCGGTGGGTTGGGATAGAATTGGATGAGCAGAATGGCAAGAACGACGGATCGGTCAACGGCGTCCCATACTTCAGCTGCAAGATGGGGTTTGGTGTCTTTGTACGACAGAGCCAGATCAAATCGTATCACGGCTTGGAGAGTGACGCAGGTCCAAGCACCGTACGCGAGTTCCTACTTTCCTCTTTCCTTGATATTGAAACCAAGAGTACTTAGCGACCGATCCCTGCACCTACAAGGCCACAAGGCCATCAACGTACACCAAGTACCGGTGCCCTTCTGCGAACAAATTCAATACGCACTCCTCCATCATCCAATGCATCCCCCAGGTCTGCCAGTCCAGCCAAGCCTGTTGTTCCTCAACCACCCCCAACCATTTTACGAATTGCCCGACAAACGAACGCTTCCCCGACTAAACGTCCTCAAATTTCTTTGCAACCGCGTAAATCGATTGCTAGGCAATCCCCTAGCCTTGATTCACCAGTCCCACCCAGTCCAAAGGGTGAGGATGTTCCGACGCGAAAGTCGTCTGGATTGTCGAGTACAGCTTTTGCCAGACGAACTTCCTCCCCTCTCGCTGCAACACCGAGTGAAATTGGGTCTCCGCCACCACCTCCACCGAACCTTCTTCCCTCCTCACTTCAGTCCCCCATCCTCCAAGTTTCCAACCTCACTTCAGTTCCGCCCCCACCTCCTATCACCGCAGTAGTTCGTGTATTCACTTTCTGCTGACTTCGACAGACTAACGTTACATCTTTAGGACGATCAAGAGCTTCAAGAACTTCGGGCGAAAATTCGGGTGCTCGAAGCCAAACGCGCAGATGATGCACGGCATGTTCGTCAGCTTGAGACGCGCCTTTCCGAAGCCGAATCATTTGTTGCCCTCAAGCCCAAGCTCCAAGCGAAGCTGACTTCTCAACAAACAGAACTCATCACCGCAAAAAGGGAATTAGCAGATGCCCAACAGCTGGCACAACTGTCAGATTCGCGTGTTTTGGATGCTCAAGAACAATTGGAAATGGCTATGCTTGACAAAGAAGTTGCAGAAGAGAGGGCCGAGATTGCGGAGGCGGAGCTTGAAGAACTCAAGGAGAAGTTAGCGGTAGTGGAGGTTGAGATGGGTGTTATGAAGGAAGGGGGTGCTGGAGATACCGCTGCGGGTGGTGAGAGCTTAGAGAAGAGCTCCCTCGCGTACATTCAACTAGAAAAGCAAAACGAGCGTCTCAAGGAAGCGTTGATCAGGTGTGTCCTAATGTCGCTCCATAGTTGTCGGCGCGGACTGACTTGTCAGGCTACGAGATATTTCTCAAGAGACGGAGCAAGAACAACGTCGGCGGATATCTGAAATGGAGAAAGATATCATTGGTGTTGATGACTTGCAATGTAACATCATGCTGCACCACACCTCAAATGTTTACTGACTGGTCTACAGCGCAATACGAGTCTTCTTTGATCAAATTAACCAACGCAGAGACTCAGGTTGAAGACCTCAAAATGCAATTGGACGATGCCCTTGGTGCTGAGGAAATGCTTGTCCAGTTGACGGAGCGCAATTTGATGCTTGGCGAGGCATGTCATTCATCCTTCTTAAATACACATTACTTACTACCAATCGCAGAAAATAGAGGAAATGAGGATCACGATAGAAGATCTTGAAGCCCTTAAAGAGCTCAATGACGAACTCGAGGAGAATCATGTCGAGACCGAAAAGTCGCTCCATGAGGAAATTGGTTTGTGTTCCCCTCTCCACCCTTTTGCCAATATGTGAGCTTCTCTACTCCTCAGATGCGAAGGACATGCAAATTCGAGAGCACCTACGAAGAGTCCAGTCCCTTGAAGAGAGCTGCCAGGATCTTGAGGGAACAATTGGACAGTTCAGAGAGCTTGTTATGCAATTGCAGACGTGAGACCGCTTTATTTCGCCTGGGATTGTTTCTCACTTTAGGCATTTCAGTGATCTGGACAACCTTCGTGCTCAGACTCAAACAGCGCAGACTGAATCAGCGACGGCTGCCTCACAAAGTGCTGCCATGATGTCCCTCAATCTCAAACTTCAATCCTCAGCCTCGAAAAATCAAGCGAGAAACATAGAACTCGAGATGAAACGCCTCGAGGCCCGTGAAGCACGCGAACTGCTTGGGATTGTTCAAGTGAGATGCCAGTCATTCTTTGCCATGGAATAATATGATGACAATTGCGAAAAGCCATATCTCCCTCAGATTTACGTGGAGTCGGACAGCGACGCAACGAGCTGCTACTTGTTTTTCCTTCGCCTGGCATATAAAGCTGACTTGATAAATACCGTCGTCGCTCAAGCGCACGGTCTTCCGGAGTCTTTGAACGGGTCCGTCTCTGAGGTTCTTGTTGGCGTGTGCGAGGTGAGTGCTGAGTTTAGAACGCTGAATCGGCTCTCACCAGCTGCCCTCTCACAGATGCGAGGACGCATCTCTGGTCTCTCTATTTTGTGCAAACGATTCGCTGCTGTCCTACGCCGATGTGATGTCGAGTCTTTCCTCAACTTTGGCCGCCTTTACCCAGAATTATCACCTATGGAAAAACGCATCGACTTGCATATTGATCTTCTTCGACGGGATGAATTCCGCGAGAGAGAATGTGTCAGTGACATCGTAAAGTAAGTCTTGCTGCTATGATTATCCTCAAATGATACTTACTCTATGGAATTGAGAATCCAAGCTCAATTCGACCACCTTGCAGAGACCTACTTCGATGGCTTCGACCATGATCTCGGAGAGCGCGAACTGGGCTACGTCATGTCGCTTGATCACGACCTTGACATGTTCGCAGCTTCTATCGGGCTCACAAAGACCTCGATTACTTCAATCATTCAGGATGAAGGCGCGTCAACTTCCTCGTTTCAACAAAATTGCGAGCTCAACATTTAATATAGAAGCCGTCTTGGACATGGGTGGTTATGATATCGACAATGAATTGTTCGAACCACTACAAGGCATCCTAGAGCAATGTAAAGGTGCTAAAGGACTTTCTAAGTAAGCCCTTCCCTAATTGCCCCTATTCATCCACTGACATCCTTCAAGGAAACTGACTCGACGACTTGAGGACCTGATCCACGACTCAACCGCTCTCAAGTCGCATTTGATTCCCCAAATGAAGGGCTTGAGCAACATGGTGGCAGAACTCGTGAACTTTGGTATCTCGGTACGTTTCTACCTCCACACGCCAAGACATCTAGTTGACTCGTCAAAATGGTGTTGTCAGCTCGCTCAAGAGTTCATGTCTCATCCCAACGACGCTCGGGGACCCAAAACGTTCCAACTTACAGCTGCGTTGACTACTTTGAAACAAATCGCCTCGTCGACCGTCGCCAAAGATATGAAACCTGGTGGTTCCGTTTGGGAGGCCATCGGTCAGTACATCTCGCAACTGACGCAAGAAGGGAGTAAACTGTTGCCATTGGCGCTGGAGCCCGAAAACGTGTTGAAGGGTGAGTGAATGTCTCGTTCCACGCTCATCAGTACTCTCATCATCGATCCGCAGTCACTGGTGTTGCGCCTTGGGTGACCAGGGTACAAGAAGTGAAAGCGAGTCTTGCGATCAACGTCGAGGCGGAACGAAAAGTTGCACAACTGAATGATGAGATGCAAGGTTTGATGCGTAGTCTGAAGACCAAAGACCAAGGCCTTCAGGAATCATCGGTCAAGATTGAGCTCATGGAGCGACGTATGGAAGCTGTCAAGAAACAAGCCGATGCCATTACCACCCTTGAAGCGGAGCTGGCAAAAGCCCGTAAACAAGAGCGCACTTATGAAGATGCTATCGAACATCTGCACACCGAATTGGACGCCTTGACTCAAGACAATACCAAGCTGAAGACGATGGCGGTCGGACAAGAGCGACCTGGTAAGTTTCTGATATTTTCGTTCTCGCAGGCTCACGGGCTAATTCGCGGGGTCTGCAGTGCAAGGACAACCAAGCGTAGAAACTGAAAATGTGCAAGTCGAGGGTAGCTTGGAGACATCTCATTTGCTGGAACAGGTTCGAGATCTCTTGTTCATCCTGTCATTCACCCAAGTCTCACAATGACCATTTGTAGCTCGAGGCACTGAGGGGCACTGTACGGTTCCTTCGAAACGAAAACTCGTATCTTAAAGGCCAAGATTTACTTCGCGAGATCGAGGCTTTGCCACCCCTACCCAAGCCTATCACCATTACTCGCGAACAGACACCTCCGCTCGACCCGACCACACCATCCGATTCAGAGTCCGAGGACGCTGATCTACCACGGACACCACCGACCCTGCGCTCACTGGCGACTGAGACGAAACTCTTGTATCGGGACGTTATCAAATTCTCAGCTTCTCCTCGAGTCGTCGATCTCTCCGTTATCCAAGCAAAACGCGCAGAAGCCAAAAATGGAAAAATATGGATGCCAAAGAAGGAGATGCCTGCACATCAAGTATGGGAACGAAAGGAGAAGGCGGAGCGTTTGAACAAGAGGGTTCAAGGGCTGTTGAACAGAACGAGTGCAATCAAGGTTGGCTAATGTCTAGTTCTTCGTCTTCATATGTTGTCCTTGGATTTATATACCACGTCCCATGTAATGGTGGGTGTTGTCGCGAGATCGCGCAGAGTGTCCTGGTGCATAACGGCTATCGGAATGAGCGATGCGACTCTTGCTGGCGACTGCAAATGACGCGGTCACGTAGGAACAATGGGTGGGCACAACTGGGCCACAATTTGGCCACAACCTCCRTGTCGCCGCAGCSTCCCTTGAGCCACAACCACGTACAGTCGAAAGTCGACTGGGGCCACACTGACCAACTGTATAATCTGGTAAGCTTGGTTTTCTCGAGTTTCTCCTTAAGATTACGTCTTGTCAAACTCCTCTATTTTTCCACCGTCACATATTCCAAGAAGCGTTTCCGATATCCCTTCCTCGTCGCGTAGAGACGCAACCTCCTACGCTCATACCTCTCATAATACCAATGATAGTCCAATGAAACCCAACACTCACGGTGCCAGCACCGGATCCGCCAATGTCGACGCACTTCAGGTAGCCCTGCAACAAGAACTTCACCTCCACCACTATAAAGGTGGCACAGAGTATCTTGATGCCGCCTTCAAGGACTTCGTTACCCGTGAAGACATCATGGGTTTCTTGATTCCCATCCCAACTCTTACGAAACGAAGTCTTGGACGACCATCGCGACCGATGGAGATGAATCAACGCTGTATCTGCCGTATCTCGAAGCCATGAAAGCTATTCTCACACATTTTGGAATTTCTGGACGTGTTGTGGAACATACGAGTAACATCCCATCAAGCACCTCGAGCCCCTCGTGAGGGAGCACTCTGATCTTCACACTTCACCGGACTTGGCCATCCTCGCGACCAGCCCTTGCCCAATGATTCAAGCCGATTCAAATATACCATTATACGCCAACATGGTTACACCATTGGAAGTCAAGACCGAGAAGAACAGGTCTCCTTTTCGTAATCTTCTTCAAATCGGTGTGTACGCACGGTACGTATTCTGGTTCTTTCTCCGAACTTCGACAACCCCTGATTTGATCCCTTTCCACAGTCAATGTTTTGCTGAACAACACAATCGCCGCTTTGTCTACTCGACCATCATGACGGAGAGCCACATCCAGCTCTTTCAGTTCGACCGCAGCGGTGTCATCTCTTCGAGTCGGTCCAATATCCATGACGACCCGCATACTTATATCCGCCTCATACTGGGTCTCTCTTCCGATCCAGATACTGTCGGGTACGACTCCAGTATCTTTTGGCAGAACGGACGATGCTAAATGAAGATCAAGAATCTCGATGGTGAGGGTGAGATAATTTGTTAGATAGAACCTATACCACTCTTCAGTCGTCGCACGATACAGGGTCAGGGCACCTGCTGCTGGCGCCTTCTTATAGGTGACCGAAGGGTGATTACCAAGGAATCTTAGAGCTCGGGCTACCGTCAACATCACGAATGGCAACTTTTGGCCCAGGTGAAAGGTTTCTGTGGAGTCGGACAGATGATTGGCGATGCCGAAACAGGACCGACGACTGGAACAAGTCGCTGGGTTACGCTTCCCGAGTCTAGCCAGGAGTCACCCCGATCGTCCTTCCTGGGAAGGAATTTGAAGATCGCAGTTGGGCCAGGATATTTGTTGACGAGCATGGAACCACGATCGAAGGATTTACAACTCGAAAAGGGTTGTCATATGCGTTCCGAGATGCTGTCAATGGTACGCCGTGATAGACCTTCCACGAAATACTCTTTGAGCTGATATCTTATGCAGGACATCGTAATATGATGAAGGAGTGCATACTTCACCGCGACGTCAGCATCAACAACATACTCATCGGAAAGGATGGCTGTGCCTCCGTTGATGGGAATTGTGGCGTGCTGATTGACCTTGACATGGCCATCCTTATCAGTCGAACTTGTAATGGCGGTGGTTTCCGAACGGTGAGTGGTACATCCATACTTCCATGTTTGCCTTGGTTGAGCAGTCTATCAGGGTACACGTGCGTTCCAAAGTATCAGCATTCTTCTTGGTGAAGGATGCGAAGGCCAAAACTCGCTGCCTCACGATTACCTCGACGATCTGGAATCCTTTTCTACGTTCTTTGCTGGATCTCTTTCAGCTTCATTGGTCCAGGCCTACCGTATGAAAAGCGCCCACGCCTCCTCGCGAGCTGGGAGTCCCAGAGTGCTGCAAGTGCCGTCGATGCGAAGAGAAGATTCATCTTGGAAGGTTGTACAATCCGCGATTCGCTTTCTCCGTGGTCTGATCCCGTTTTTCCTCCACTCCTCGTCAAAATGCGCCATTTTTTTCTCTGAAATATATACAAGGAAGAGCGACTTTGTCTACCCGGAGGATGAAGCATACTTGACAGAATACCTTCTCCGACCGGACAGTCACTACGATGAATTCCTAGGTTTCGTTGACGAAGCGATCGCCGCGCTCGGGGATACCGTGGATCCACAACCCCCCCTACCTCCACCTCCTTCATGTCCTCCGCAGGAAGCGCCCATGGAACAACATTCGCGAAAAGCGCAAGCGACCGGACCAGCCAGAAACGCGCGGCTGCTGAACAGTTGGACGTGGAAGAACCTAAACCCAAGCGAGCGCGTTCACGATCGAAAGTCAAGCACAAACCTTCCGCCGTTGTTATCAAACTCGAAGAGTCATCACAGCTCAGGAGGTCTAAGCGGGTCAGATGCCTTTCTGCAAAACTCAAGGCTGCATCGCGGGTCAAGGAACGCCTATGTTAACATACTTATTATTGTACTTGCTTTGAATTTTTACACCGTTTTGCCCGTCGGCCGTAGTTGTAGACTAGTATCACCCCTGCTCATATTCATTTGTTACGTCGTTGTATCAAAAAGTGTCTGTTTAGTGCTTTAGTGTATCATTTTAGTCCTTCTGGCTCTTCGAATAAACTGTGTGAGTCTCGTCACCTGAGTTCAGGACAGACAGCAGGAAGTTGATYGATGACTCGGATGAGGGAACTCGGCCAATGTGCACGCTCCCTTACAATCTGCTCTGTAGTAACGGCAACCCTTTCAGTTGTTCAGATATCAACATCAAGCGTGGACTTTCAAAATCCGAGACGGTCCGAGTCAAGACTATTGCTCAATAAGAACACAACCCATTTCCCAGAATTCGGAAGT
>CEMH01200993.1:910-38465 GCA_001179725.1 Macrocystidia cucumis | reverse complement strand
TGAAGTTGAATCTTGAAGCTTGAAGCCCTGGTTGGCTGCGCTCATGTGTGCTCTTGAGCTGGTCCAAGGTGAACAAGATGCAGTGATGACATAAATTCAACGGAGTAAACTCCAAGTAATAAATTAAAATTCTGAACGCAAAGGGTGGATATTCGCAAATGTGAAAAGTAAGCTGCCTCAAGTCCAATTCCCGTCTCCAGCTAGTGTCCGTACTCAATGAAAGCTACTACCATGGCAAACTTGCGGACAAACTACGCTTCGCTTGGCAGAGTTTCTCGCAGCGAGCTCTGGGCGGCTCCACGACAGCAGTATGGAGATTCTCTTGTTTCAGCGCAGCCCCGGCCACAGCTTCGAAAGGGAGCGAGAGTGCCTCTTTACCTGGGGGACCAGTCGAAATACCGAGGTCATGGATTTCACCGTTCTCAATGTCGTAGACGACACCATGGACATAAACGGGATGAAGCTCCTTCGCGCCGTGATCGTCACGCTTCGCTTCGCTGCTGGCATCACCTGCAAGGCGCGCGAAGTGCTACGCGAATTGAAGAATGTGGGCTATAGTTTGGAGCAAGGGTAGGTAACCGTTCACTCACATTTGTAATAACGCTATCAGCTAAAATACGTCGGACACTGGCTTTAACGTTTTCTTCGACAAGTGCACGGAAACCAGCTGCGATAGCAGATTAGAGAGCTGGATTGGTTAGAGACAGATGTTACTCACGTTCATTAACTTCTGGCTCTTCGACGACCGCAAGGTTCTTGTTTTTCTCGCGAAGTTCAACGATTTCGGGACTACGATAGGGATCAGCCATTGAAAAACAAGAAGGAAGCAATCATATATACCGCGTCGAGGTTTCGTAGATCTCGCGAATAGAACTGATCCAGGCCTGTACGGAACCACCCGCGGCATCAATATTGCTGGTTGGTGGGGTGGCAATAGCGGCGGCGACACCACCGCAACCATAGTGGCCTATGACCATGACGTGCTTCACACCAAGTTCGGTTATGCCATACGAGAGCACAGATTGCCTGGAGGTGGGATTAAGATAAGGTCAAAAAACACAAGTTGGGGTTTGCTCACGCGTTGGGATCGGTGGAATGGTACTGATTAGCAATGTTGCGCTGCGTAAAGAGGGTGCCGGGTTTGGCGTCGAAGATGAGGGATTCGCTGACTCGGCTATCGGAGCATCCAATGGCCAGGAAAGGGGGTTCTACATAGACTGGTGAGCTGTGATAAGCGAAAAGTGTTAAAAGTCAGTCACCTTGGCCTTCATCAGTCAATTTCTTCAAAAGTCCTGGATCACTAGCTTCGATATTTTCTCTAAATTTTTTATTCCCTTCAAGAAGAGCATCAAGCTCTGGACTGGAAGCTCGCTTCACAGCTGACTGGGTCCGGCCAACAATTCGCAGGTCGCGTTTCTGTGCTCGTTCAGCGACGGGGTGGGCGAAAACCGAAGAAATGGCGGCAAGGACGATGAAGACTCGAACAACAAACATGGTGATGGTAGAATGAAAAAGCAAAGAGCAAATGTTCTGAGGAAGAAAAGAGGGTAATGAAGGTGGGACGTTAGCCAGTAACGGTTAAAGAGATGAGCTGAAGCATCGCCCTGTCTTTAAGGCTGCGCTAAGCAGTGTAAAGCTTGGCACGTTGGCAGGCAATGAGGACTTGGCGGACTTGGCGAGCGTCGACAGGGTCGACGGTGATGGACTCTTTGTTTCAAGATGAGAATACGAACTCGAGTGCAGCAGGCTGGTGGGGGAACGGAGTACTTAATGGATGCCCGCCTGCGCACTTATCATAGGCAAATTGTTTCCTGGATGTGCAGCACAGGTGGTCAACAGCGTTTGGGCAATGCTCCTCAAGATCCTAATCAGGGCATGCGCCCCGAAATCCGGATGATGGGCGACCAGCCGATTGTTGTCAAGATACTTGAAGGACATCACAATGATTGAGTCAGCCCTGAACAAAAGCTCCCAGAGGTTCAGGTGGTTGGTAATTGTTGGGCAGTTGTGCCCACCAACATCATCGTGTTGATACCAATCACCTTCGGCGGATTGAAGCACGGGTCGACAGTCATCCAAGAAATCGAGTACCTTGTTGTTACCTCTCTTTCGAAAGGAAGACAAATCAATTCGATGTCGAAGGAAGGGATGGCCTGGGTATGGCGCCAACTGCGTGCTTGGGGCTCGGACTTGGAGGCAGCAATGTGTGGCAAAATCATTGAATCCAAATACAGCCAAACTTGAAACACTCATCCTCAACCTTCATTGAACAGATGAATGGCGCCAAAGGCGGAGGTGACCAGCAAACGATCAACGCCCCGTCGCTTATTCTCGTTTGACTCCATCAAGTCGTCTCCTCATTCCCACCCTTCGAACCTGCCAGCTCAAGCAACAACATTAGTGTCGTCGACAGACAGTGATGTGGACGGTGATCTCGATGCTCAGGTGGACAAACCATGGTCTGACAAAGAGATTTTTGATTCCCCTCGCGCTATGCCAAGAGACTTAGAGGAGACAAGTACCACTACTAGAAGCTCAAGTCCTCACAGGGATCACAAATCACGTAGCACCGGCCGTCTGGACTCGCTCAGACCTGCTCCGTTGTCCAAGCTGGCCAGTCGCAACCCTTCGAATTCCAGTCAACTATCTTCCCCTTCTCGAGCTCGGTGGGAACACTTGCGACAACATGTTGTACCCAACTTGCCTGCTGTCAACCCTCAGGAGCCTGGCACATCATCACAACCAATCAGCCCCCCTCCTCGCGCCCCGACACCGAAGCCTTCTAGGTTTGCCCGACTAGGATTTCGCCAGGTTGTGGAACATGCACGCGAGGCTGTAGGTGTCGATATGAGTAAATTCGCCCATGAAGTTCAATCTGCTTGTTGGGCCTCGCGATACGTCGAGCCTGCGAGGGTGAAGTTAGAGAGGGATGCTCAAAACCTCACAATGGCGTCCACCCTTCACCTTCCCTTTGGAATGTCGACTCCTAGTCTTCCAAGCCTACCAAACAACTCAACAAATTACCAACCTACCAAACGACATGATATTCGGCGACCTCAATCCATCCAGTCCTCCGCCTCGTCCTCACGCTCCTCCCCATCAGTCAGACCGCTCTACCAAGTCATTGTTCAGCGATCAAGCCCTTCAATTCAAGGTTTAACTGCATCGACCTTACCGCACGAGAGTTCGGTTTTATCGGTACTCCTATGGCCTTTTACCTCGGCGAGCTTGGTGGATGAAGAGATGTGGTTGGCTATCGAAACTTTCGAGCTAATAGTAAAGGCGTGGAATCCTGTGGACGAAGTTAGCATGCATCATCATCACGGCATTATTGACACTGGCTGATATTCTTGCAGGTGGCCGGCGTTGAACGTGGCCTCTGGTGCTGTAAAGCCGCCTCTATTCCTCCATCTCCAATCAGAATGCGGATCCTCAGGGCGTTATGCGATATTGTTGTATCCCCTGAAACAAATTACCCTGCAACCAGCTCGGAGACCTTTCAAGCCATCGTCCAAGGTCTCTTTGCCCTAGTTCCACACTTGGCCAAACATCCGTTCCAGGGTCAAAACATTGATGAAGAGAATCTTATCAACGACATGCTCAATCGCCTCTGTGCTGGATGTTGTGGAGATGTTGATGTTTCCTCGTTGGAGACGGAATACAATGCTATTTGCCTCGTCAGTGATGATGCGAACAAAATACGGGAGGCTTTGGTTTTGGAAGGCCTTTCTCGAGCCCTTGAGAATGTTTCCCTCGATTATCAATGTTGGCTGCTTCGTACTTCAGCCAAGGTACTTGCCTCGACCCTCTTATATGATCGTCACTGAGTTAATTTTCCAGAGTTACTGGCATAATGACCCACTGAAAGCGTCTTTTACCCCATTGCTCACCGGCATCTACTCGCGAGCATTGAGTAATTTGACGAGGGCCTTTTTAGCGATCATTCAAAACCCTCGTTCGAATCCGCAAGTTGTAGAAGCGGTTATTTACCTTTTGAAACAGAAAGTTATCCCAACTATCGATTCTATCAACGGCAAGGTTGTTGCTGACTCTCGGCGCTACGTTAACCAAATCCTCGTATGCCTTCTTTCCGAGGGAGATGACGAAACAAAGCAATGGGGTACGCTCCGCCTCTTAGACTGGTACCGAAACTCGCCTGCATGGAAAGATAGCCTCCATGCATTTCTCAAGTTCAACGTGAGCTCAACGCCGCAGGCAGTGATCTGTTCGCTTATGACCACAATTGTAGCTTGAAGCCGAAGACTGGACGGTCTTCCTTAAATGGATCACGAGTTTGAACGAGGCCCTTCCAGATGATATCGTAAAGTCTACGACAACATATATCTTTCCCTTCATGTGTGACGTGAGTGGTTAGTTGTTGGGTTTATTTGGGGGGTAGTTTTGATATATTTTGAATCGATCTAGCGACTCGTCGAGAACCCGCCCCCATTCCCTTGTCCCGCTCTTACAAACTTCCTCGAGTCAATATCTCATCGGTATCCCCAAGTCTTCTATCGACCACTTTTCTCCTGCGCTGCGTCTTCCAAAGAATATACGGTCGTCAACCATCTGTGTATCATCACGATGCTGGCTAGATTCCTTCCTGACTTCTGGACTAGAGACGCGGAGATGATCTCTGTAGCACTGATGAATGATATTGGCAGCACTCGCTCTGGCCAGTTAGAATGGGGAAAGGCTCGCCTTGGCCAGTCGATCATTCTACTGGAACTTATTGCTCACTTGCAAAGTGTCCGCCATGCAAAGGAGGCAGCATCTGTAAGTGTTATTGGATCTTTGCCAAGCCTCAACTGATTCAAGAAGGCGCTAGAGACGTTTCTCGAGCCAGTCAAGTTTGTCTTGTCATTAGAAGCTCGGTTGGGTGTTCTGTTCGAAGCCAAGGTCAGTACTGCAGGACTTAAACATGGCCCATTCTTGCATATTAAACTTGTTCTTTAGGAAGCCAAAGGGCTGATTCATCCGTCGCAGCGTCTGTTATTTTGTGTACTTTTGCGGGAGATCAGGTTGTTGACAAAGTCTCTGAAATCGTACGTCAAACCCTCCTTCAGCCAAAAATCAAATTAACGATCATCACAGCGCTGCTTGGCTTAACCGTGTAGTTTCCTGGGTCGTTGCGTTCTATGCTGAAGATGACCTGAACGAGGCTTCTGATCTGGAAGTATCAAATGCGGTAGAACAAGTCCAACAGTTGTATGCTACCGCTCAGGAAGGCGTCAGGACATCATCAAAGGTGGAGATTTCTCCTAACATCTAGTATTTTGACCCAACGCCCCCCCTTTATTTAGCGGAAGAGCGTAACATTGGTGCTTGCGAGGCCTTCCACAGATAATCAAATAGTCGGCCTTGCAGAGATCATCGCCTCGAGGACACCTTTGATAGCCTCGATTGCAAAAGGATTCATAGCACGGGCGATGAAGCTTTTAGTGGCGGTATCGACGCTTTTGACCCCCGAAGACTATCAGAATTTAGCCCCGCACCTCTGGTATCAAGGTTTAATGGAGACAAACTCGTCTGCTATCACGTCGGTTAGTCTCCGTTAGATGGTTTCACCCTGTATTTGGCTTAGTCTTGCTCCTAGGCCTGCTTCCTCGTTATGCAATGCGCGGAAAAGACACCGATGGAGTTGCTCGCTCTTATCGAGGTGGATTTACAAAGGTCTTTTTGGCGTTACTCTGTTTTCCGACATAAGTCTTACTCGTAGCTGGCAGTTCTGACGATGCGACAAAACTAGAGGCCATGCGAAAGATCAACACATTGACCAATTGGCGATATCAGATCATGTCTCAGCAGGTTGTAATGGACAGAACCCGCAGACCATTCAAGCTCAGTCGTGGGCCACTTCCCTTCGTTGCAACGGATATCGGATCAAGTTCGTATATTCAAGAGTACGATAGCAACCAACCGTCTACGGTGCCACAAGAATTGAAGAAGCGGCTTGCTGAAATTGGATGGGCACAGGAAGAAACACCGATTGATGAACAGCATCAATGGATCCGGACGCCCATGTCCCTCCTCCCTTCATATCAGTTGGATCGTATCGAGACTTCAGCAACCCAAGACGTTGGCAACCCCTCTGTGCCGAAAGACGATAGTATTGAACAAACTCTTCTCCGTCGCAATTCCAGTTCAGGAGGTCCGTCGCACAGCGGTAAACGGCGTGCCGTCTTTGTACCTTCCCTCACCTCAATATTTCCCCGCCTTGCTGCCTTGATATATGATCCCAATTTTGCGGTTGCATCATCGGCACGAACTCTTTTGATGGACTTAATGAGGAACGACCCCAATCTCCTTACTCGCCCTGTATTCGATTTGTTCAGCGGTGAACAGAAGGACGTGAACGCGGCTATCATCCACCTCAGAGCATACCTCTACGTTCGATCGGTCCTTCCTCCAGTTATGGCTCACAATATATTCAATCACCTCGCTGGATTTCTGAAATATAGCGCCCGCCAACTCGACGTCGATGGCACCTTCCAGGACTTTTCCCTCCTAATGCCAATCATTTCTGGGCTCATCACCCAAGTCAGTGGGATGTCAATACGAGAAATCAGAAGGGCAAAAGTGGAGGCCTTTTTCGTTCCATCTGGTTCACTTTGGTTCACACCTTCTGCCCCAATCGGGCCGATGTTTCCTCGCGACGTTGGAACCCTCCCGCCTGCCGGTCGCAATGTCCCTCCCCGAATCGTTCCAATGACGATGATTCGCATTTCGCAGAACCTGCTGTTTCTCTCGATGCTCAAACGTAACCCTCAGGATGTGCAACTCATTCGAAAACACATGGCTCGCTTGGTGCTTCCAACCCTCAATGGAGCTTCCGAGACGACGAATTTGGATATGGTGGACTTCGTGCCAAAAAAGGCTGCCCGCCCCTCCGATGGTGCAAAATCGGTCATAGGCATCCAGTCATTGCTCTTGTCCCGCAGCTACATCCTTCTGGTTGCTCAGATCTTCCGCTCAATGTCACGGCATCTCAGTGACCGAACTGAGTTGGCGGTTCTGGTCGACGGCCTTAACCGGATCTTGTTGACCCATGGCGACGATATCGGAATAATTTCACAATGTCTCATCGGTATGTTGGGTGTCCCTTGATATTGGTATGTTAGTTGCTAATTTCATTACAGCTCTGATGGTGGCAAGCACTCGATTCCGTCGACTATTTACATCCGGTGGTGGCTATACCTTGGTCATGCCCGCAGTTATCAAGGTTTACACTGAAAACGAATCAAATTCCGGAATTAGGCACGCCATCGAGTACAGCATCAACAGATTTTACTCCCTGCATCGAGAAGCTTTCGTCTTCCAAACTCTTGACGTGACCTCACACATCGCCACCCTTTCAGACAACGACGAAGGATGGTTGGCGAAAAACGTCTTTGATCTTTTTTTCACTCTGAGCCATGGTGTCCCTCCCACTGTTCCTGATGCGGCCGGCATTCATGGAGCGAACAAGTCACAAGAGCGCGAAGCATTGATTGTGTCCGCCGTGGAAGACAAGCCACAAACATTCCTCGCTTCCGTGCGAAACACGGACCATGATGGGGCAAACAAGCAACTTCCGCTCGACGCGCCAGAAGAACATCAGTCGAGCCGTTTGCCAACGGATGACTTCGTCCGTCTCTTTTTGACAGTCATCGCGCACGACCCAGGAATTCAAAGGGCCCAGCATTTCCTCCGATTATTCCGACACCTCTCGCCGTTTATCTATCGTTCCTCATCCTCTGCGCGGCAGGTTCTGCACGAGGGAGTTGATGCCTTGTGTGTCGTGCTTTTCAGAGCTTCCACCAAAGCCAAACTTCCTGAGTCTACTTCCAGCCGAAGTGTGGAAGAGTTGGCTGGGATGCTACCCCTCGAATCGGTAATGGAAAGATATCTCGTGGAGAAAGCCAAGAAACCCAGCGATCTGCTGGCGATGCGGTTGGACTACCTGACTTTGGTCGTGGAATTTACGCGTGCGGGCGGCCAGGTCGCCGTAAACCCATTAACACGCATCGTGGACCTGGTGAGGTTCATCCTCAAGGATTCGTCCCGCGAGGTCACGGACCCTATATCAACATTCCTTTCAGAGTTTTCTGAAGCTTTTCTTTCCTCTTCGAATCCTCCAAACGTCCAGACGGTCGTCATTTATCTGAGCCAACTTGCAACCCTCATGAATGGTGAAGGGGCCCATTTAAATTTTGACAAAGTCTTTTACGCTGTGGCGAATCTTGTGCAAAGCGGCGTGTTTGCAAGGGAGGCACAATTTTCTCAAGTCGTCGTCAACCAGATCTGCACAGCTGGGCTTGACATGTGCGAGACGTCCCCACCGAACTTTTCCCTCCATTCCTGCCTTGCGACTCTCATTCGGCGTGCCGCATTTATTCGTGGAGCGGATGTGTTTACTCATTTGGAAAAGCGACAGATTTCTTACCCCCTGCTTGTTAACGTCGTTCTTCCCCTTGCCCTAACTCTTGACGCAAACTCGACAATCCATTACGATGCTCAATCAGATACACCGCATCACGACACTCTCGCCAGATCTTGGGTACGCCTGCTGTCTTACGCTATGAAGGCCTGCGAAAAGTCTCAGAAGGAAATAGCTATTTCCCCCTCGCCGAGGCTGAAAACTCACGACAGGCGAGCTTCGGCGGACTCTCGGCTGTCCAAATCGGCAAAACAACCCACTTTCTTCATCACACTTCAGATTCTTAAAGTTGTTCTCATCCGTGGCGAAACCGACTTTTCACAGCGCCTTCCAGGTGTATGGACTCGCGTAGCTGCGTTTCTACGTTCGACCTTATCACCAGGCGACGCTTCGTTTGCTTTTCGGGGTTCGGAAAATTCCCCATCACCGTCGCCGGCGCCGTCACCACGAGCAAGCGGGGTAGAATATTTCGATCATTCCCCATCATCAACGAGCATTCCAAACACTTTTCCCGAACGCCCACAGCCCCTGCGCAGTCCTCGTTTGATCGATTATGCAACATGGTCCTTCCTCGAGCTTCTTTGCGTGCACCGCAATCCACTCACGCTCCAAATGCGCCAATTCATCCAAGAAAAAATCGCTAAACTAGACGAGGATCTTCAATTCGGGCAATCGTCTGCCAGTCCCATTGCATCTTCCAATGCATCCACAGCGAACCGCCGCGTTTCCACCGCCATGTTTTCCAAGAACCGACGTCGTGTCTCTGCCAATCTTTCTGCCGCGAGTGGCTCGCCAGACGTCTCCATGATGACGACTATGTCTTCGGCATCAGAGTTGCTGCGGTCGCCACGCACAAGCACTATACCGCATGATGCGTCGTTTAACGCGTTTGATGATCGACAGCCTGGGTACCAGAACATCACCACGCCAACGATGCAAGAAGCTCCGGTCTTTCGCATTGTGCATTTGGGGCCGGTGTCACCCGGTGGGAACCAATTTCGGGCGTCGTATGGTCACAAAGATCTTGGCTTGCCGAACACGATACACTTGGCGCATATCAGGTCGTTGGTGCTTGTCCGTGAGACGTACCGGCGAATTCGGCTTGTTCAAGCTTGTATGGGCTATGGAATGCTCCTTCGCGTCCCAGATATTGGTGACCAGGAAGAATTTGCTGTCAGACCTTTGTCGTTGACAAAATACCAGGCAATCAACTCTATCGTGAGCGAGACGAAACAAGTTATCGAGGAGTTTGAGAACTCGTTTAGGAGGAGTGACGATTTTGGAAGTGCTGAATGGGCGGCAGTTTGAGCGGCGCAATGTATACATAAAGTCTCAAGGATAATATATCATTCATTATGAAGAGCCAAGTCCTTGCAAAGTACCTGACTAAAAACAACCCAAAATGAGAAGTTTTACAACACGAAAAGTGCCAAGGCCATCGTCCCAGCAAGGGTGAGGACGGTGTGAAGGTGGAAAGGTACACTAGCTATGGATCCTGAAACAACGAGTGTTTGGTTGCTGAAAGAGATCGAGGGGGTGTTGGCTGTGACATTGGGCCCGTATACGTAGGAGGTGATGTCGGCCGTCGGCTTCACGGGGTCCGCGCACTTGACAGAAACAGATTCAAAAAGGGCATAAAAGTGGCCTATAACGGTTATCTATCAGAACCCAAGCGTACGCATACGGTTCGCATAGAAACTCACCTGCAGCTTTGTAGTCAGGATCATCCCACTGGATTTTTCCTGACAGGAAAAAAAGGTTAAGTGCCAAGGCGACAAAGGAGAAAGAACTGCCGTCTACCTCCTGACCAATCTATGGTTCCTTGGGGGAGAGTGTCAATTCCACCGGGCCACAAGCTAATAGGGTGCCTGACTGAGCGGAACGGACGAAAGATACACAAAAAAAGGAACTCACGAAAGTTGGATTCGGGATGGGGTGTTTGGGTACTGGCCATTGGTTTCGGATTGTTTCACAGTTCGTACGACCTTTCCGTCAATGGAAAAGGTCAAAGCGGTCGGTTGCCAGTCAACCTACATCCGAGATGAGTGAAGGGCAGAAAAGGAGTGAATAAAAAGGTACGGACCGTGTATTCATGGAAGTTGCTGAAGGTGTCGGTCAAGTTCTTGTGTGTGGCACCATTGCGTATCTCAGCTAACGTTGGAAAGTCAGAGCACGTTTCAAATGCGGTGCTGGGTTTGAAGGACTCACGGATTAGGCCTTGCCAGAAGTAATTAGATTGGGCCTCTGTTGTCCTGTTTCCAGGGTACTCCAAGTCGATCTCGTCATGGATATCACTCATTGTTATGAACGCAGTGACCACACCACCCCATCGTCCAGTCTTCACTGTGGGGAAAAAGTTTAATAGAATGATACGTGAGGGGGGGGTGAAAAACATACTTACACTTGGCTGTGATGGTCCCGTAGTGGACATAGCGAGTCGAAGACATTTTGGTCCCGCCATTCCCCTGGGTGAGAATCAACCCCAAACTACCATCCGAAATGATAATGTCGCCTTTGTCAACTACCCAGTCTGTTACAAAACCAGTTAGCAATAATAAAGGGCATCGAAATATTGTTCGAAAAAAAAAACCCCGTACCATACTTGGTCACATTTCCATCGAATAAAGTTGCGTTGGTCAAGATTCGGGACGTATTTTGGAAGGTATACTGTCGAAAGCGCAGGCCTATGAGCCCTACCGATTTGATGATTCACATCCTAATATACTCACCGTGGTATCCAAGCAAACAGGATTAGGCCGGCAGGAATCCAACTTAAACGAAGCCATTGGGTTGCATCCACCCTGGCAATACTGAAAAAGAAAAGTTCAAAAGATAAGAAGAGCGCCAGTGATCCGTCAAAACGTCACAGGGGGACATACAGAGCCAGTGCCGCAAAAGCCATAATCACCTTGACGCGAAGATCAGCGCTCAACGTTCAACCGTCAAAAGTAATCATCATAGATCTCTTACTGCAGCATGGGGCCGACGCGGGGCAAAGTGTGGTCGCTGAGCTGTTTCAAGGGTCAAAAAGTGTCTTTTTTTTTTTGTATGAAGGGAATAACGGACCAAGAGGTGGCCTCAACACCGGTCACCACGAGGGTGAGAAGAAAAGGTATTATTGGTAAAAGGGAGGAGATCATGATAAATCTCTACTGTGAATGAGAGGGAGGGTATTCAAGGGAAGGTGAGGGTTGAGCGAACTCAAAGAGTTGATGGTTTTAGCTGGTCGGAGTTGTACTAGTAAGGAATGTGTTTGGTTGACAGGGCGGTGTCTTTCCTCCTCAAATTTAAATTGGCAATGAGGCACCCCCTCACCCCTTTGCCTTGTGCGGCGTCCACATGCACACCCCTGAGCCCCGGAATCTCTCTCTCAAACACGAACACTCGCCGTGCGGGTTATATTTTCATCCATTGTTTCAACTTACAATACAGAAGCAGTACATATCTTATGTATGAGAAAGGGTGTCCACTGGGTTTTCCAATACAAACAGGCAAGGAGGTCAAGTTGAGACAAGGTATCGCAGGAACAGGCGCAAGCGTCAGGAGTGGCGGATTGAACGAGCGGCGGTGGCTGTGGATCGACACTGTCCGCCAGTGCTGTTCTTCGGATGGCTTGGAAAATCGTAGCAGGGCACCGGGGGTGGAAAAGTGCGTGGAATTGAATCCAAAGGACGTTGAGTCGCATGGATCCGATCCGAGGTCCTTGGTGACGGGGGATGCCGACCACCCTGTCGGTCAAAGGGTCCGATGTACGGGTTATCACTCCAGAAGTCATTCGGTGCAAAGCGAGCAAAACTTGTCTGTAGATGTCTGTTTCCGTAGCATTGCATTTGAAGGCAAGAGCTAGCCTCATCAGCAATTTCAGGAGACTCGAATTCAACCAAAATTGTGGAGACCCCTTCGAAAAGGACCTCTAAGATTTCTAGCCTTTTCAACCCGCCAAATGGACAGAGCAACGCTCTCAGGTCTTGAAGGTCGGAGAAGACGATGGTGGGTAAATTTGTCACTAGAAGAGTTGATGTAGCTGTTGCGCTGGGAACCAGAGATCTGAGATCATCGCTCGAATGCAAAGAACCAAGGCCTATGTTTCGATGCGGTGATGAAGACGCGGTATCCACATTCAAAACGCGGTCATGAGGTGTTGAGACGCCGGGGTCAAGTAACGTTGTGCGATCGCCACCGTCTAAGAAACCTTGAAGTAGCAGGTCAGTACACCTGACATTCTCTCAAAAACAAAAACATACCTCGAGAGCGCTGGACAACTGCCCACGATATGTCAAGGCTATGCCCCCTAAACGAGTTGAGGCAAATTGAAATTACCGCGCTCGAGGAAGAACCTACTTCAATTGAGTTCGCGTCAAAGAGGACATTGCGAGTATAGCTTCCTGATGTGAAGACATGACTACAAAGCCCCGACGCCGTGAAGAATTGTCTACGGTAGCAAGGATAACACAGTGGGATACAGTGCCATAAGGCGAAAAGACTTCCGCGAATTCTTGTCTAGAAAGGTCAACAGAAGGCCGTCTTCATGTCTGGAAAATCACATACTTCGTCAAAGCAAAAGGTATCCCGAGCACGTAAAGATTTCGGCGGTCGTCAGGTCGCAGCCGCAGCGGAAGTGGAAGTGGAAGATGAGACTGCTCGATTACTCTATACGTTAAATATCGATGAATATATGCATGGCATTGTGACAGAAATTATTCACAGTTTGTGCCCCTCCAAAACGTATCCAGACATCCCAAGGGCTTTGCTGAGGGGCTCACGCGTCGTCATCGCCCAGACTCCCAATACGGCGTTAAAACACTCACACAGTGGCCTCCTTGTTGAAAAACACAACCTCAAGGTAGTTTCCTGACATATCCCTCAGCTCCCGCGAGCTCTGAACAGGGCCTATAGACAACCCAGTGAGTCCCCAGGACGTGTACAATGAAGTATGATACGTTACCAGCAATACCCTCGAGGAACTTGACAATTTTTTGACCTTGACCTGAACAGAAGTAAGTTGGTGTGATCTCAGGAGACCATTACTCCCTACCATTTGCAAAGTTGCGAACACGAACTGCATTAACTCGTGGATTATAATGGAGGGCTGGCTGAGAAGAGTTGCAAGCCATGTAGAAGCTAAAGCAGATGAACTAGAGAAGCGTTGAGAAAGTAAAAGGAAAAATCCAAAAATTGAACGAAATAAAGAAAAGCTGGTAAACACTGCTGTCAGTTCGCTCAGGGGTTGGAAGGTGTTCATGACGTCATTAAACATGAAATTCCCACGCCTGGAACGCCATCACGTGCAATAAGGACTCGCTTCTGACTTTTGACGTTCATCACTCTTCGCTTGATGCTTCGCGAGTGGGGAGAACCTTCACTCTTCCTCGACAGCTGACATTAACACGATTAACTATAACAAACTAGAAAATGACTGACTCCAACATCCTCAGAACGCGAACACCGCGCGATACCGAGGATTATCTCTTGACCGAGGGAACCACACGACCGTTTTTGCCCAACGATTTTACCTCGACTTCTGGATTGGCTCTTCCTCCATTTACCCAGACTGCTTCTTCAATGATCAATCGCTCTCGCGAGCAGTTCTTAACGCATAGCCCGCCCATCGACAGATTGCTTGATGGCGGCTTAAAACGCGGTAATATGCTCGAAATCTCTGGCCCACCAGGCACTCTCAAAGAATCAGTCGCGTTAGGCGTCGTCCGGTCATTCATATCAGCTCGAGAAGAAGTCATCTTCGTAGGTGAATCTTCTCAATTCCCTTGGCTGTCATATATTCATCAGTCAAATATAAAGATATGCAAAACATGACGAGCCCTGCAACATTGTACAAAAACATGTGCTGTACGTGTGTCTACTCTTGTGTCCTGATATGCTCCGCAGATTTAAATTGACCCTCGTCCTAAGCTTTGTCTGAGTCGGACATTTGCGCAAAGCTGATATATCACATCAATATACAAAACCTCCAGGACCTATCTATTTTTCTACACCACTTTCCATCCCTGCTTGCGAGACATGAGAAAGTTGTTCAATTACTCGCTTCCTGCTGAACGCGCGTTGCTGACTGTCCCCATCAGGTGACACTTTGCGTACTGAACTCGATATCTTTTCCTTTCCACACCGCCCCTGAGTTGACGACATCGGCGAAGACCGCATTCCTCGAGCGATTGAAGCGCGTTCTCACCGTGGCTTCGGCCTCCCGTGGCTTAACAGTGGGTCGAGCTGTTTACGTGTGCCTCTGTACCGACGCTTCTTCAGGTCGTCACTACCTCCCAGCTTGCCACCAAAATGATCAATCCCGACGGCTCAACCGGCAATTTTGACAGTGGCGCCAAGGGCGTCATGGTCCCACAATTGGGTACGAGACATGCAGACAGCAATTGAAATGGGAGAATAATAATACATCATCCGCAGGACCATCATATCTCCCTGCTGGAAAGTGCCACAGGATCATGATCGCTCCTGAAAGCAAACAAACTGGGTATACTACACTGCCCTTTCAAACACACAACCTCACGAGCTGATCTGGTTTCTGCAGCATAGTCAAACTACTCTCGACATCCGATGAACGCAACAAGAATCCCCTCCGATGTGAACCATACACAATTGTTTGTTGTTTTTTTGGTTAAACCGTTGTGGCGCACACTCAATTGACCGCCTATACCAAGGTTGAGGGCGCTCTTATGTGAAGCTTTATAATGTCAATTCAAACGGACCGAACACTTTTTCAGTCATGCTGCTCTCTATGTGTATGAGATTCGACCGAAGTTCATTTCTGGCCATCATTTAGTCATGGCTGGGCGGCTTGGTGACCCTGCGATTGTCTGTAAGTTTCCGATGAACTCTTTGATGGTGATCGCGATCGTGCTGGGCGACTGAGGAGTTTGAATGCCGAGAGGTATATGTGCACGAGGTTGAACCGTCGGAACAGGGCGCCGGCCTTTTTTATAGGTCACCCCTTTCTTGCCGGCCTGTTCTGATAAAAGCAAACACACACGACCGTTTCGAAGATTCGGTACCCCAATATCACCACCCACCTTCTTACCACCTTCTCTCGAAAATGCCTCACATCAAGGTGAAGACGGCGTCCGGCAGCGTCAACTTCCACTACACCATCTCAACCCCAACTACACCCAGTGCTAAGGCTATTGACCCGAGTCTCCCTACAGCGATATTCCTCCACCCAGTGTACATTGCTCAAACTATTTACCACCGTCAGTGGAGCTGCAGATGTCTGAATTGTCGTTCCTAGCTCACTCTTTATCAGCTCAATTCTCAGACCCACAGTTGCGACGATTCAACCTCATTGCTCTCGACGCGCGTTGTCACGGAGATACAACGGGGACTGTCCCTCCACACTACAGACGTGTGGAGGCTGCAGAAGACGTATTCAAGTTCATGGTAAGCCTGTATTAGGGTCGGGTACCTCGTCTGAGCCTGATTCATCCCAAGGAAGCACTCAGGCTCCCACCCTGCCATATGTTCGGTGTATCAATGGGCGCCTGTGTGGCACTGCAACTTGCTATATTACATCCTCACCAGGTGTTGTCGCTCTGCATGGTTTCTCCGCTCCCTCTCGAGGAGGTGTGTATTGCCCGCCTCTCCGAGAGATTTCGTGCCACGCTGACACCTCGGACAACCGTCGGTAGCCATCTGATGTTGGTGAGGGACGCCGGGAGATATATGATTGTTGGGTGGAAGGATACCGGGACCCCTCAAATATCGATCAAGATGCATTGCTTGACGCGGTTCATGGAGCCCTTCAGCTCGGGTTCAACGACGCCACTTCCAGTTTTATCTCGTCGTGAGTCCTGTCTATCATTGTTCTGACTGTTCTGATTGAATTTGATCTTTCAACCTTTGCATCCAATGTTGTTGTCGATCTCAGGCTTATCACTCTTCTCATTCCGCAAGCGATGAAGAACTGGGCGCCGGATAGATTTGAGGAGTTTTACACGGTGTCGGTCAAATTCTTCATTGATCGCAAGCGGCATCCTCGGACATCACTCGAGAAGGTGTCGTGCCCGATCAAACTCGTTCATTGCGGCGGAGACATCGCATATCCACAAGAGTACACCGAAGAAATACGCGACCTCTTTCTAGAGACGGGACTAGACGTCCAGCTGGTTAGCGTTCCAGACGCGAGCCACTTTGGCAGCGTTACGCATGCGAAGGAGTGAGTTTGTTTTTACCTGGTTGCGATATGTGAGCTTATTGTGAGGCATTCCAACACTTCTTTGGATAAAGGATAAACACAATCTTCCACGACTTCGTTGTCGAACTTTCGAACAGCGGACTGCCTGCTGCTCCTTCAAAGGTGGTATCACCATATGAAGCCCAGCTTCTCCAGGTTGGCTGGGTGCCTAATGAGGGAAAGCAAGGCGATTCGAGCGAGGAAGAGGACGATGACGACGACGTTTTCGAAGTTTCGTTAGAGCACTAAGTGCTGCGTCTCATATCGGTGTTTGCATTCCCATTCTTCTTTTTTTGTATGCGGTCCTTCTTTTGCAGCCATAATTAGGTAATTTGAGGTTTCATTGTAGGATTTCGTCCGGAGTCACTATCACGTCCATTTTCCAGTCATGATTGGACACGGGGACCTGACCGCTTTCAAGCAACTGATCCCGAAGGGCTAGTGCCACTGGAAAATAGAAAAAAAAGCAATGTATTTGATAACGTTGTCAATTGTAGCTAGCGTAGCGGTGGTTGTTGGCGACTGAGTGGACATACCTAACAGGGGTTTCTTTCGGCCATTGGATACGTATGATGATAGAAATCGGTCGTAGTAACCTTTCCCATGACCGAGGCGCGACAAGGAACGATCGAAAGCGACCCCTGGGGATAAAGGTACGGAGATTTGTGAGAAGGTAGGCTGGCAGAGATAGGTGGAGTCATTACCTGGCATCAAGATTAAATCCAACGGTTCTGAATCTTCATCTAAAGCTTGTGTGTGTGTTTTGGTTCCAAAACGAGAAATTTGAAAGGTAAAGAAACATCTCTTAGTTCGTGGAAGCACAACAAAAGTGGAGCGGTGAACACTGAATAGGGGATCCCTCACCATTTTTTCGCCGTTGGGCTTTCCAAGTGTACTCTGGTTCCTTGATACCCCACAAGCCGCTCGGCAAAGAGGATAGATCATCGTGGCCGTGGAGTTGCAAGAACGTCATCTTCCCGCCGGACGATGATTCGATCTTTGGGACGAATAGGGTTTTACCTTTTGGAAAAATTCGAGTCAGTCTGCGAGAGAATAGCCGGGTACCTTATTTGAAGAAGGGAAGAAATTCATTGACGCCAGGAGAAGTGGGGGATGGAGGCGACTATTGTGGAATTTACATACCGCGGTCAAGTACCTCGGAGATGATAGTCGATGTGGAGAGTTCTCCCGTCGGCATGCTTAAGTAGCAGCATATGGTATCACAGTGTTGAAAAGCAGGAAGCGAGAGCACGCGAGAGGCGACGGCTTGAGCTGGAGTTTTGTTGGACCCAACTGGCAACTTTGAAGGGGAATTCAAGAGGATATGCTTACATTGTTCCTCGATTGCATGTGGTGTCAGAAGCTGTAGAGACTTGGAAGTGGCTTTCCTGAGTGCTCTTTTTTGAGCCTGTAAAGAAAGAGTTGCAGCCATCTGGGACAGTTGGACGGAGTGCTAGGGATATTGCAGAAGCCAACGGGTGGCGGTTCCTGCGGCCCGGAATCGCCCACACCGACCTTTCACCACGACATTGCATGGACACCGTTCCATTGCGGGACGACGACAGCGACAATGAAGATAACAAGTGCACAAGGACAGATCCAACCTCGCCTATCTCTCCGTATCCTCCTGTTCGCGCCGAACAACGCAGTCGAGCCCCAGAATTCTACGGTTTCGTCGCCTGGACATCCACATCTCTAGCCTTTGTCCTCTACATCCTCTGGGCTTTACTTCCAGACCGGTACATCTTATGTCTAGGCATTGATTGGTATCCTAGTCGGTGAGCATGCATACATACCGCAGAAGAGAAAAACAAAACACTGAAGGAATATATACATATCAGGGAGTGGGCCATTTTGCTCCCAGCATGGTCAGTCGTGGTCATCTTGACGACCTATTTCGTCTACTTTGCTATAGCAATTGCTGCAACCCCTTCGTTCACCGATTTGAACGCTATCACTGGTCAGTCTCTTCCCCACTAAATCAAAAACCGAAAAAAAAACCAACAGCAAAGCTTTTTTGACGCAAACTTATATATAGATGATCGTGCACTCCACCCACGCACTTCCGCTCTGGATCCATACCTTCACTCAGCTCGTGGAGATTCAGCACCTGAACTTTATGACATCCCAATCGGCCTCGTAAATCGTGTATTATATCCATCGCAACCTGTACAGGCCTCTTCATAAATTGTCTTGAGGTTTCCAAACCAAAAAAAAAAGAAACAGGGCGGTGAGCCACCTGGGCAAGAAACGGAAGCGCAAAAGCAAAAAGTGCAGGCACGAGGACCAGAAAGCTAATTAGTTAAACGACTACGAAAGAAAGAAAAACCCCAAAACGGGGAGAAGAAAGTGGGTGAAGTAATAAGGACAACCAGAGGTTTTCAACTCCAACGAAGAGCTCGGCCATATGCAAACAAAACAACAGACAGAACAAAGCATGAACGGAGGTGGGGCGAATTAGTCCGTGGGTGTCAGGCTAAGCGGCGACGTGTGTTCGCATGGAGACAGCGGAGGGACCTGGAAAGACTCGGAACTAACGTGCTATGTTAGTCCCCATATTCTTTGGACAAACGGTGGTGATGGATCAAACCTGAGAAGGATGATATGGGTGCGAACCCGCCTCGAGATATGAGTTACGTTCTTCATGGTAAATATGCGATTCGTCAGTGCCAATAGATGGCACGACTGCAGGGAGAGGGATGGAAAGTGCCACGCTTCTGTCACTGGTTCCTTCATCACTTTCGTCGTCGGAACATGATTCTTCATCGGACAAGGCCTTCAATTTCTCCACGTTATTCCTGGTAGTCAAACTAGGTGGCATCCACCGAACTTTGTATGGTGCATGGCTGAGTTGGTGAGCTGGAACAGTCGCCTGGGACACGGTCGGCGTGGTGAAACCAACAACAAAAGGAGCAGGGCTGATTTCGGTTGGCTGTGGGGAGACGCCGTGCGTGCGGAGGTGACGTTTGGCATTAGAACGCACTGCGAAACTGCGATGGCAACCTGGATATCCACAGGGAAAAGCTGAGTAACGGAATACATTAGTTTCCACCTTGACATGGGAATGCGTCGAACGCTCACGTTTGACGTTGTTGTGGGTATTCATGTGTGTTTTCAACCCACTCGGGCTTTCGGGTGAGAAGTCAGCATTCTGATGGCAAATCTTTCAAAAGACAGATTTCCACCTACCGGGGAAATTGTTTGCCACAAATCTCGCATTCGTGCATTTTTGATTTTTTCTTGGAGCCTTTGGTTACAAAAGAGGAGCTCTCGAGGGGAAGCAGGTATTGTGCTTCATCCAGTGTGCCCACGGAGGTCAACGCCATGGTTTGGGGTGGTGGTGATTCGGGTTCTGGCGTTGCGCGGGCTGGTGTGATCGAATGGCCCTCGGATGGTGAAGGAACCCTTTCCGGTTCCTTCGTAGCACTTTGCAAAGACAAAGACTCCATCCACTGGGTATTACTCATGGGAATGGAGGATGCGTGTCGGGGAGTGGCGTTGGTTTGTAAATCATACTCCGAGGTTGTTTCCTGTGCGCTTCGAGTGGAAGCATTGTTTGCCAGCAAGAAAGGTCGCTGATAGCTGGTGAAGGGTGGATATGGAATGGATTGGGATAACAACGACTGCTGACGGTCGTCGGGAGGTGCGACGAGAGTATGTTGGTTAACTGAGGACATGCTGCCACCCGCGTATGGTGAAGTCAAGGAGGGGTCCACGGCATTTCGGGGCAGGAACGCCGGCGGTAAGAGCGGGATATCTGCATCGGCGGTATAGTGGGGTAAACGATCGGTGGAAGAGGGGTTCTCAATTTGTCGTAAATTGAGGGATGGCAAGTTGTCTTCCGGTGGCACCCTCGTTCTTGCCCGAGTGTCTTGCACATAATGATCTGTTTTGAATTCGTTCAATCTAGACATGCAAGGCCGAGGGTACTGAAACTCTTGACCCGAAAGGTCCATAGAATGGTCGGGTGCCAGATGAAGGAATGGATGGTGGCTTCCGGGGCGTGAGCTATCATTGAATGCTGAAAGCAGCGACTGAAGAGAAGTATAAGTTCGCGTTGAATCCGAAGAATGTTGCGGTTCGTAGTTTGAGACAAAGGAATGGGTAGGAGGTCCATGAGAATCCCCGTCCATCTCAATGTGTGGCTGAGCTTTGACGATGGTGAAAAACAAACGTGAACTCAACCACCAGGCACTCCCAGTCTTCTGGTGTTATGGACAAAGCCGATTCTTACACTGAGTCCGAAATATTTTGATAAAAGAGAGAGAGAGAGAAAAGGAGAGAGCGACTGAATTTTTTTATCTGAGGTTTCTGTATGTGATTGGAGGAATGCAGAGATTTACATAACAACCCAGGTTTGTTCCGCTTCGAATGACTTCGCTATGTACATGCCCACCTGCCACCCCACAGACCGTGGTAAATGGGAGAGCCCATGCTTTAATTAGGTTCCAACCCAGCGTCTGTGATTATCCACATTCCGGACCGGCTTATGGGTCACCCTCAGCACTTCAGGAACATCTGAATAAAAGTCTGAATGTCGATCCTCAAATTCGCAGGAGGAACTCTTACCGAAACTGCGATAGTCTCGACTGCACCACAGATCTAACGCCTTCAGATATACCGTCTTCTGTAAGGTCCTCCGCCTCGCGAACAGGCTTTCTAATTGAATGAATCTGCAAAATCCTCGTTTGAACAGGGTTTGCTTGCTGCCGTATTGGCGGACGCTTGGGCCGAAAGACAACAGTCGCCGTCTGCGCAGTCCGTTTCATCGGATGTCGCGAAGAGAACCCCCGGACGTGATGATCCAACGCGTGTTTGCCTTTGGGAGTGACATTGGTCTCTCGTCGCACCAACTCGGATTCTCTGATGCCCCTTTGGGACCACCTCCATTTATTCCCCCAGCTTTCTACATCAGCCTCGTGGAGTTGCGATTCCGGGAATGACCGCTGAGTTCCGAGATCGAGGATCTCGCAGTCCAAATCCACTTCATCGCCTTCACCTATTGCATGTGGTGGAGCAGAGGGAGGGGAAGGGGATAGCGGAGAAACGATACCCCTTGTGATAGAAATTTGGTCCTCTTCGATGTCGCTTGTCGGTTCATCCGAGAAAACATCCCGCAGATTGGAGCTACCTCCCGCTTTGGGTCTCGAAGTATCCTTGACCAACGTTTTTGCTTTGTTTGTGCCGAGATCAAGAGGTGTTGGTGCGTGCACGCGCAAAGTCTGAGGGTCTGAAGGACAACGAGCTTGCTTAGCACCAGAAGAAGGGCTGGAAATGGGTTCTAAATCTGAATCTGCTTGACCCAAATCTGATCGACGCCGCTTCGGTGTTCGTTTTTCCCAAACTGGTGATGAGAACTCGGGTGCATCTCCACATTGTGAAGCAGTGGGAGACAAATAACCCACTTCCTGTTCCACCTCATCCACTGGCTCCTCGATGTCTTGGTCAACCGCCGCTTCTGGGTCAACTTGCACCTGGACAGAAATGTTTGAGGCATCATCCTCGTCGTCGTCAATGACGATCCAAACATTTTCCTTATTGCTTTGGAGGCCAGACGGACCGGGAACACGCAAGTAATCTTCAATGGACGTCCGTCGACTTGGGGCAGGTTTCGGTGTTGTACTCCGCCTGGGGGCACTCCGTTTTGGAGCGAAGAATTTCGATTGCGCAATGGTTGTGTGTGAAGCTTGGTGCTTCGCGGCCATCTCCATGTCCATGACGTCAGCCAGCGTTCGTTTGCCGCTACTCTTGCCTACAACCATCCTCTTTCTCATGGCCGACGGCGAGAGAGATCTCCTGGAAAAAGGTATCTTCGCATTTGGTCCTGAAACTCGAAATTATTTGGGCTCTGGTTTTTTGGAACGGGGAGACAAACCGAAGAATGTCAAAATCCCTTCTTTTATTGGAGTAACGGCTTTCCCTTTACCCTTGTCCCTCTGATTCGACTGTTTTAACCGGATTGGAAGAGATTTGTGAGCCCGGGGTTGGTAAGACGGGTTTATGTCTTGCATCGGGAGATGGTTGACGGGGTCTGTGTCACCACGCGCGATACTTTGTGCTAAAGAGGCCTCTAGTTTCCTGTGTAGTAAGTATGTATCAGCAAAACTACTCGTCTTCACGATAGATAAACCCCTACCTTCCGACATGAACGTCGTCTTCCTCCGTCCACTCGGCGTCAACGTCGGTCAAATGCACCATTTGCTCCTGAGTTGGGCAATAGACACGTTGATGCAGAAAGCACTTTTCCGCCAACTTGAATTGCTTGAGGTATCCAGATGGCACCGGTTTCTTCCCCTCCAAAGTGAGCACCCTGACCACCTGTTCCACCGTCTTCCACTTTCTCAGCATCGAGCATGCCGTCTTCAGCCCAACACCTGGAACACTTGGTAGATAGTCACAGCCGCTAAGGATAGCCATCGCTCTGAACTGGACATCGGACCATCCCAAAAGCGAAATTCCGTTGGAGTCAGAGGATGAGGAAGTGATCGAACCGAAATCCTTGCGTGCGATGGAAACAATTGTGTTCGCGACGACGTCAAGCTTAAACAAGACTTGTTTGCAGCCAAAGACCAGCAGGTCAGAGTCCTCCGTGATGATTCCGTCCACCAGTCCGATGCGTTCAAGGTATGCGAGTTGAGCGTCCGCTTCGTACGGTGCCACCACATATGGCACGTTCTCAGCTTTTAGAGCCTAAAAATGAGGTGAGTAAGGCTGTGCGCAATACCGAAGAGATGATCATGCATACCTTAATGAACTGGTAGGCCATCTCTGGGGTTACATCTACACACTTCACATAGAACTCTCGAGCTTGGTGGTGTTTGCCCAGAGCAGCAAGGGCATTCCCCCGTGCGAGGTTTTCATCACGCTTTTTCTTACGGTCTCCTTCGGTACCCTTCTTGGCGGGGAGTGGTCCACCGTCAAAGACGACGTAGGGTTCTATACGATGGTGACGAAGGAGGCGAACGCGGTGCATAGCGTAGTCAACATATCTGTAAAGGGGTGAATTGGTACCCGCGAATATCGTTGAAAGAGATTGCATACTTGTTAGTGGGCTTTCCTGTTGCTATCTCTGTGGCACACGCGTAGACGCCCTTGTGAAGCCACACATACGCGTCGACAGCGAGAACTTGGCCCGAAAATTCTGAGAGGTGCTTGGTAACTTGAATTGAGCGTAGTGCAGGTAGGAGACCAGATATTCCCATTGACCCAAGGTCTCTTGCCTTGAGGAGAGAGGGTGGTGAAGCTGTGTCGAGTCGTTGTGAACCCTGACGGGAACAAACCCACCGCGCTTGTCACTGGCAGGTACGCGTTTACTCCCACGGTCGTGATGAAGTCTCACACTCAGTCTTTGAGTAATTAGCTCGCAGACAAGAAGGCGCGAGAGGGTCCACTAAACTCCAGCAGAGCAACTTCAAGACAGAATACTCAAATATGCAGGCGCTCACGAGTGGTAGTAATTATAATTCCTTCCTTGCCGACAGCGCGGTCTATTCTGTTACTGCGTCACTTCACGTGACTGTGACGACAGTAGAGGTTTCTCACGGTGTGATTTAGACCAGAACCGCGATGAGTCTGGCGGTGACAACGACCAAGGCCAACTGCCACGGAACTCTACATCTCTACTCTGCTGGAAAACAGAGTTTTATGACAGATACTCAAGGATACCTGCCAACAACGAAACAGATATATGCCTGGGTTCTCTCTCCAGGCGTGATAACGACCTGCTTTATTCGGGATGTTTTTCAAATGAAGTCTTGTGAGGAGCAAGGTATGACAGCAAATGTAGGAAAAGCGATGCTCAACTGACTTCAAAACTACAGGCATGGACTTCTACTGGTTAGGCTCGGTCCCCTGTCGAACTGTCTGTATCATCGGCATGGTTGTGGGCATTCAAATGGTCAACAAGCGTATCACCTACACCAGTATGGTTCGAATAGTTGCAGGCTAATCTCAAAACTCACTTCTTTCGTAGTCGACGATGGAACAGATGTGATCGACTGTACACACTTACTACGCCCTGCCGCCGTAAAAGACATCCCAAACTCCTCAAAGACTCGCCCCAGTACCGCCACCCTCTTCGAGCCAAGCCCGGATCCGGTCCCTGTCGGCTCCGTTGGTTCTCTTATGAAGATTACAGGACGAGTGCTGGCTCGATGGAACACGCGTCACATAGTTGTAGACGAGATCAGTAAGTGGGTAGTTTTGCATTGAAACACGTTCAAAAACCATACCACACTAGGTGTTTGCGCTTCTTTCAATGAAGAACTTTCACATAGAAGTACCGTTCGCAATCTGCGTCAGACCGTGTATATGCGTCGAGAACCGTTCAGAATTCCTACACGATGTGATCCGGAGGCATCAGCGCAGTCGTCTTCAACAGCCACAAAAAATGGGTCCCCAAAACGAAGGGCGTTTGATTCATCTCCTCCTTCAAGTCCAATAAGTGCTTCTAACGCTCATCCTGACACCGATTCAAAACTTGCAGTTGACTGTACTGATACGGACATTCAACACCAGTCGCCTCCTCGCCTTCGCCATCCATCCCGTTTACGATCCAGCGCCCTCACGGGGAACTCATTTCGGATATATCTCAAACATTTCATGGACAACCATCTTGCTCCGGTTGACATTTACACCAATAATCAATCCGCATCTATGTACTCTCGGATCCCTCCATCTAAACCGACACCAAACCCAATATCTGATCCGCCCTTATCAACCATTGGCGGGGACAATAGCGATTCCCAAATTCGAGGTTTTACGCTTTCTTATCTGCGCCGTGTCCCAGAATTAGCTCAAATGGCTTATCGCGTCGTCAAGGCCGAGGCAAAACGAAGAGCACACGCCGAGTTATACACCAGCAAGGAACCTCAGATGCAACTTCCTTCTTCTCGAACAAGCTCCAAATCGTCAAACTCGCTCAAGGGTAAACTCAGCAGGGAAGGACATGCCGCTCGAATGAAGAGACTTTTCGTTTGGGCAATACAGCAGCTTGTGGGCGAAGGTAGCGTGATTATATGGACCGGCCCCACCTATCCGCTACCGTCAACGTCGAGGACGACGACTGAAGATCTGGCGAGCCACTTGTGGAAGATGGAATCGACGGTGTCGACGCTTACAGAGCAGTCCATGTTCTCGGCAGCAAGTGCAGACTCTCAGATCGTCAACGGAAGAGCGTTGGACGAATACCTGTCAGGTCCTAATCCTAGTGAAGAAGCCTACCTATCATTATCTCCGTCGCTCTTGGCCAGTGAGGTGGAGCGCGTTGTCGCTCGCCTCAATTCGCGGCCAATCGTCCCTGGAGTAACATCTTATGGCGCGGCTTCGCGCGGAGCAAGTGCAGCTGCCATCCTCGCTAACCTGCAGAAAGACGACTTGTGGCGGAGGTTAGGGTTATGGCAAGTGACGGATGCGTTGGAGTTTTTGAGAGAAGGTCGGCGTGCAAGGGACGCTGGCAGGGGGAGATGGGAGATTTTTCACGATCCATGTGCATGACTTGTTTGGGACGCTTAATCCAACCCATATACGATATATAAATAATATGATATGAATACAGCATGGTAATAAATGTCAGATATACAACGTTGACTACAAATATTGATCCAAAATCATGGCCGGGCGGGACGACGGGCTGAACAAAAAAGGGATTATGAGTTGTGAGTTCCTTTAAAAAAAATAATTGAAGTACCTTGTCGTGTTGTTCTTGAAGATCTGGAAGACTGACGTGTGCCTTCCACCACAGCTGCATCAGAAGCACCTACTCCATCATCATAAGCTGGTGGGGGAAGATCGTCCCCTTCATCGTTTTGTGCTGGCACCGAAGTCGCAACGGCTAGCTGAGTCCTTAAAGCTGCATTCTCCCGCTGCAGTTCTTCAACTCTATTGGACGCTTCTCGCGCGGCTTCCGCTCTTTGGCGATATCTCCGAGCAGCATCTCCTGCTTCTCTCGCATGTGTCTCCAGCTGGGCCTGCTGCTCTTGCGCCGCACGGAGTGCCCGTTTCAGATCCTCCCTTTCCTGGGATGAGGTATGCACTGTCGTCTCCAAGGTCTGTATGAAAGCCATCATCGACCTCTGCTGTCTGTTCAACTCGTGCATACGCTCCTTTGCTTCCCCTTCCGCCACCAGCATCTCTCCCATCGCTGTTTCCATACCCCGAACCTGTCGCTTGAGCTCCTCATTCTCCCTTGTCACATCGCCCAACAAGATCTCCAACTCCGCCACGCCTTTCCCACTCCCTTGTCCGCTCCTCGACGCTGCCGCCTCTCCTCTTGCCATGATAGCATCCGACATCTCACCAACTTTCCTCTTCAAATCATCATTCTCATCCAACAACACCTGCACCTGCCTCCTCATCTCACTTCCTTCACTCGCCGCGCTCTCCTCCGCCTTCGTCAGCTCCTCCACGCGCATCCTCAAAGTCGAGTTCTCCTGCGCCACATCATCCAACAACCGCCTCGTCTGTGCATGCTGATCCCTCGCCACCTCATGCATCGCAACCTGCAAAGACAGCCTCTCGATCTCCGCGCTCTGCGTCACCTTAGCCTCGTCCTGCTGCTGCGAATCTTCATGTTGCTGTTCCTGCCGGGCCGTGCTAGCTGCCAACACATCCGAGAGCGAGTGTTCCATGTCCTGCAGTTGGGATTTGAGAGAAGCTTTTTCGAGGAGGAGTTCCGCGGTACGTTCGCGTTGGGCTTTCAGTTGCTCTGTGAGTTCGCTGAGGCTCGCCCAGAGTCGTTCGTTTTCAAGTTTGAGATGCGCGGAAGGTTTGTCGGGAGATGAGGCTTGGGGTGAGAGGGGACCACTGGTGCTGGAGGAAGCGACAGGTCGCTCCAGGGAGGACGAGAGAGGGATGGCTGAGGAAGAGGAAGAGATGGATGGTGTTTCATTCTTCAACACATTTGAACGATTCGTTGAAACAGATTCCCTTCTAGAGAACGAAGCCTTCCCATTGAGTAATGGTGAGGGTGGGGGACGAGGGGAAGAGTTTATGCTTGTGGAGATGTTAGGTGACGGCCTTTGATCTGAGGTGGTAGAGAACGGCGAGGACAGTTGCGACGAGGAAGCCTCGTTAAACAACATGGAACGGGATTTGGAAAGAGAGGACCTTCTCGGAGAGGATTTTTGGATGTCGGAGCTGCTGAAAGGGGGTGCCGGGCTGGTGTTTCGAGATGTGGTAGCTGCATTAGAAGAGAGCGACTCTGCGGAAAGAAAAGTGGGGGATATAGGTGTTGAATCGGCTTGCAGGGATCTTGTGTGATGACCGTCACGGCTGGTGGTTCCCTGATACGTAGAAGGGAGGGAACTAGAAGGGACAGATCTCGCCGCATTTTCTTCAACTTCGTAGGGAGGTATTTTGAAAGGGGGGAGTGTATCCGGGATGGGTATTCCAAGCTTCCTGCGTTTGATCAAACAGACTGCTAGCATGAAGTCCTCGCGGCGAAGCTGGCCTATCTTCTGTGTATCGGAGAGATCCCTGAATACGAATTTGAGAGTGGCGCATATAACACTGGATAGGTCGTACTTACCAGATGAGAGACAACTCTTCCGCCGGTAGTTTCGATTTGAGCATGAAGTTTGCAGCAATATGACCATCTATGAAACCTTGCTTGGCAGAGTCGAGGGCATCGAAATGTTTGTCCGCAATAGCACGCTCTTCGGGTGAGAGGTCGAAGGGAACAGGAGGGTGACTCCTCTCTGATATGCGCTCATCTTTCAATGCGGAGGCAAAGGAAGGCGGTGGAGTGGGCATTCGAGAAGGAGGGAGTGGAGTAACGGATGATCTGGCATAGGGACGGTCGGGTATTGGGGGTGGGGATGAAACCGCCAGATCACGGAACGGAGAAGATATCAGGTTTGCCCTCCTGGTGAGTTCGGTGGTGATCAAGTGCATGCCGAGAACAAAGTCTGTGATGGTAAGAGAGCCTCTTCCTGAAGGGTCTGTTTGTTCCCTGCTTTCTACATCAGCAATGCGATCGGTATGAAGAAGGGTGATGCAGCAAACCAAAAATCCGCAAGAACTTCGGTGGGGAGTTGTGACTTGAGAAAAAGGTCGCGCGCAACAGTCCCTACAAATGGAGGTTTAGAGTTACAAATGCCGTCGCGAGTTGGTAACGCTGACCGCTCAAAAGGCCGTCTGACGGGGAAGCGGCTTCAAATATCGCCTGATACTTCTTTCTATCTTCGTTGGAAAGTGGTGATGTTTTTGAGGTGACATCGTCCGTAAGCGCCTGGTTGGAAAGACCTCTTATCCACGCCAACGGACCAGCTAAAGACCTCGTTACGGGGCTTGCATAACGGTAGAGACGAATGAGAGACTCACGCCGATTCAACAATGCACGGTCAACCCGCTCACCAGTCTGCGCCCAACCAATCAAGCGAACTGCCATCGCGACTTCGTCACTCGACAAACAACCCCTCCTTTGAGTATCAACGATGTCCCATATCTGACTGAGAACCAAAGTGCTGAGTTTACATTGACGGAAAACACGAAACCCGGCGTCTCCTTCAACGACGCCACGACGAGCAGGGTCGGTCACCGTGAATATCTGGGAGACAAGAGTCAGTTCCTCCTGAGTAGGAGAGAAATAGGAAGCCATGAGTCGACAGATGACGAGCTGACTGCGGGTTTATGAAGAAGTGAGCATGCGCAGCAATGGTGAGTTATTGGCTGTGCACGTATCGTGAGGAAGATGGTAAGTTTGTCTGTTACTTCAAACCAGCTTGGCAGTCTATTAACAACAACGCTCCACACGTCAACCACAATCTACTTCAAAATGTGGACATATGCCGAGCTTGAATTTACATAGTCGACTCGATGTAAACCAAAGGAGTTGTCCTCGGCAAACGTACATCAAATCAGACACCACTTTTCTATGGCTTGGTGCTCAGGGCATCCCCCTTCGTCGTCCTCAAGAAATTTCCCGCGTATATCTTTCCCCCGTCCCCAACTTACGGTGATCACCTCAACTGGATCGTCAGCGGAAACTTCGTCGGCCGCCGTCCAAGCATCCTCCCAGTGCGGTCATAGTTCGGAACCTCTGTTCAAGCTGTTTCATGTTCCCTCCAGGACTGATCGTCACCGCGAAAGCGGACCATTGCCCCTGATTTCGCACCTCATGACACTCATATTTTCCCCATGACGAGTGTAGCGGTCGAGAACGAAAGCCTTACCACACGAATACGACACCTCTAGCCGAACCACTATAAAGGCTAATGTTTGTAGAGACTTTCACCACCCCGCTCGCTCTCAGTTCATCTCACTCGCCTCGCCATATTACGCTCGATCAACATGTTTTCCAAGAGTGTCTTCGTTCTTGCGGCCAGTCTGCCCGTTCAGCTTGCCGTCGCACGGCTTTACACGATCACCAATCGTTGCCCCACGTCAGTTGAATTATACATTAACGGCGAACAGCATGAGACCCTCGATGCGTACAACGGACGCGTACAGAAAACCTATCCCGAGACTTGGAGCGGGTTTATCTACACTGGCGTCAATGGGGGTGACCCCGCGACTGGTAATGGTATCACCCGCGCTGGATTTTACGGTGACGTGAGTCTCTTTGTTTAACTATCACAAGCATAAACATTAGCTCAAGGTTGAGGCTGTAGGCCGACGATTATTACATTGTCAGAGACCCACAACATTTCAACATTGGGGTTCAGATTATCCCCCAATACGCCCCGGTATGTCATCCGGGTTCCCCTCGGTTTCGCCTTTTCTAATCATCGGGCGCGGCGCCAAGGCTTTTGTGGGCAGGCCTTTTGCGGCACAGCGGATTGCGGGGGTGCCTTCGCCTTCCCACCTGTTCGCATTCCTCCCTCGGGTTCCACACCTCCGACCGCGCCCATGCATTCTTGCCCAGGAGATAACTTTGCTTACAATGTTGTGTAAGAGAGGCTCGTCTTGCGATTGATCAAAGTCACACCAGCTAACCCCCAAAAATGAAAGCTTTTGTCCGAGCGGATCCTTTCCGCCTCCCTTTACGACAGTGGCGATCCACCCTAACGGGAACAACAACAAATGCCTGCAAGTTCGTGGTCCGAACTACGCAGACGGGACTCCAGTCGATATGTACGACCTTTTTTTTTTTTTTTTTTTTGCTATTCGTCAACGGAACTGATGCTTGGAACAAGCTACGATTGTAATGGGAACAGTGGTCAAAAATGGACTATCAACAACGGGGACACCAAGGTCGCGTCGGCAGGAACAGGGTTTTGCCTTGACGCTGGATCAAGTCGGTGATATATATATTTGGGGTCCTTCCCCATCCGAGTGGTTCATCGACTGAAAGTCTGAAACTCTGCAGATCCCGGCAGCGGTGTGGGAATGAAGATCTGGACGTGTTATAACAACCTTCCCGCTCAAGCTTGGACGTACACTGCGGACAAGCGGGTAGCCTTGACCGGCAAAGGTGCGCAGTTCTCTTGTGACGGTGTTGTTTCTTGATGGCTGCGCGTTGATCTGAGACTTTAGGCCAATGTCTTGACTTGACAAACGGAGTTTTGACGAACGGGAATCGCGTCCAGACATATCAATGCTTCGCCGGTAACACGAACCAGATTTGGACCACCACCTCCTGGTAGGTTCTTTTTGGGGCGAGGGCGGGTTGTGGACCGAGATCAAGGACTTTCAATGAACAGTTTTGTTGGATGGACTTCCCACTTTCTTCGTATATGAATATAATTACTACCCAACGTTTGGCTGTTTTCGCGCTTGTGGTTACGCGTCAAAAGAATGGCATTCAAAACAAACGAGTGGAAAAAGTGAGATTACGGCAGGGTATACATATATGAACCTTCCTCCTTCCCGCTGCAAATTATCGCCATTGAGAACATCCTTGCAAATTAAACTACAAACCAAGTTGCCTGCAATACCCCAAACAACATCAATGCCTATATAAGATTTACAAAGTAGAGATCAGGAAAAAAACTTACATACTCGGGAACCCACAGCCGTGTTCACTGCGCTTTTGGTTTCCTGTTCAGCTTGGCCTTCTTACCCCTCCCACCCTTCCTAACCTTCTTCTTCTTCTTCTCCTGTGCTTTTTGCGTCGGAGTGGGCAAGGGCTCCAGCGTAGGCGGTGCACCTCTCAATCTCGTCCTCCCATCTTTCAAAGTCTCCGTGATGATGGGACTAGCCGCAGGCCGAAACTTGTATTCCTTCGAGTACCTAACAACAACAATCCACATAACCTCTCATCAGCCTAACTGAGGACAATATGAAAAGCCTTTGCGACAAGTAAGGAAACCAAAAAATAGATAAAACAGACTCACCGATTGGCATAAACCACCGACGGCTTTGAAGGTTTCCCCAAATGCCGTTTAGCCACGAACGCGAGGAAAAACAGCAGTCCAACAAAACCAATAAGCAGCAGGCGTTTATACAACGCTGGTGGTGGCGGATTGAAGCGTGGGTCCGCTTGCTGGTCGGGTGTTAAGGCGACGGCAGTTCGTCGTGGGCGAACCAAAGGGGCGTTTTCTTCTTCCTCTTCTTCCTCCTCCCGTTCAGATTCTGAAAAGTTGGCTGCTTCATCCTCGTCGTCTTCAATGTCTGAGGGTTCGACGGATGAGACATGTTGTAAAGGGGTGACTTCCTCGGTCTCGGTGTTCTTCAAGTCAAGAGCCGTCATGGTGTGTCGTCCTTGGTCGTTGGTGATGAATGATCTGCTTGTGCTTGTGCAGTATTGAAATGTTTCATTTTTCTCACGCTAATCTCTGATAAGCACACCGACAACCATAAGAACAAATGACGTCCATTCACTACAGTTCTAACATATCAAGTTTCGCTACGTGCAAAGAATGAGTAAAGATGATGGAGCAACTAGTCATGATAATCGTGTACGAAATCGGGATATATATCCAAAATAACTCGAACATCCTGAAAGCAACCCAAACCAGCCAAGGCGAGTCAAGGGCAAAGTATCTAAAACTTTCCCTGCACCACCGGCATGTTGCCACTCAGAGGGGGAACCACCAACCAGCCATGCTCATGACCCAAGCGCTGACACGCTCAAACTGCTTGGTGAAGGGACCCTTAGAAGGACCCTTGGGATCCTCAGGAGCAGGGAGAGGCTGTTGAGGTCCTCCAGGAATCTTTCCTTGACACTTCGTGGGTTTCTCGAATCCGTTGGTACGAATGCCAACACCCCATGGTGACCCAACGAATTTCGCGTCAACGCCCAGTCCACGCTCAGAGAATCCACTCCAGATCTCGCAGAAATTCTCTCCGCCTGTCAAGAGCTGATCAGCTTGGATAATGGCGTCGCGAGCGTCGAAGAACGTTGGGCGGCAAGATTGGAGTTTCATGGCATTGACGACGAGTCTGAAAGATGAGTCAAGTCCTATCCTTCAACAACTGATCATACAAACACGTACTGGATACTGAGCGTATTGCCATGCCGGGGAATGAGTCCTTTCAGGCCGTCTACCTTCTTGTAGAAAGTGCCATCGCCGGCGCTACCGTCAGCTTCGGGAACGGGTGGGTACATGTTTTTGGAATAGCCGTGTTTCTTGACAAGATTCTGTGAGACAGTCCATAGGATCTCAGCCCAGACTTCGCCGATTGCGTGTACACCCCAGTAATCGGGCTTGTCAAGGAACTTGTATGTTGAGGGGTTCGTGGTCTCGTTCTGTGAGCATATTAGCAAGCATTTTCGCCAATCGGAAAAGAGAAAAGCGCACAAGAGAGTAAGGGTATTTCCTAATTCCGCCAGGGCGATTCGACGCCCAAGCACCCATAGCGTATTCAGTCTCCCCCTTGTTGCTTCGAATGTGGGTCGCCAAGAAATCTGCCACGCGAGATATAAATCCAAAAAGAAATGAGGATGAAAATTCAAATCCTTACCTCCCCAACCTTCACCCATTCCACCACTCTCACCCCAGCCCAAACAGTTTGAATTGCCGGGTCCACCAGTCAGCCGTGTACTCAATCCATGAGCTAGTTCGTGGATGACGATTCCGGCTTCAAGGTCACCATCACGGAAGGGTGTTGCAGTGTTCCAAAGATACATCCGCATGCGCCCGTTCTGACCATCAGGTGGAGTCATGAAGTTGGCATTGTTATACCCTGAACCGTCTTGAGCGTTGGCGATAACCGCATCCCCTCCTTTTCCTCCACGCCCGAAGTTGTGTTGTTGGAAATTACCCGAAACTTCGTCGAAACCATAGCTATAAGGTCATTAGCAAAGATTTAGATTTTGCACAAAAGACGTTCGGCTGACCGGTAAAAGATGTCGTGAACTAGGTTGGCAGTGTAGAACAGTTGGGTCACCGTGAAATTGATATATTTCTTCGCCTCATCCAATGCGTCCTCTTGTTCGGTCTGTTTGGGGTCATAACGGTACCGGAAAGCCCTCTCCTCGCCTGCATCTGGTCGATAGTTGTCAATGAAGGCATTCTGGCCTTCCCAGTTCTCTTGCGCAAAGACCTTCGAAGAAGCACGAATGAGCCCAAATCACTCCGAAACAAAGACAACCCCTACATTATTGCCCCAGGTAGTCGTTGTGTTCCTCCAGACAGCCTTCGGATCTTTGGGAGCTTTGGATGACAATGATGGATCGTCCTCGACTGGTAGTGCGTGCCAACCAGCGGGTGACGCTAAAGGGTCGAAAAGCTCCTTTTCAATAGTGCGTTTTCCTTCCGTAGGGTCATTGAGACCCCATTGGAAGACCTCGTAAGTCGCTCCACCGGAAGGGTCGTGAGGAATAGGGATAGGGGCGTCGGATGCCCAGTCGACCACGGATATGATGCAATGCGGTGAAGCGGCAGATACTGATGCTTCGTACCAGTTGTCTTGCATTTCGACTTCAAACTAAACAATGTCAGGTCAAAAATAATGTATTTGTCTTGCGATCTCAGCGCTCACCTTCCACACAAGCACGAGTTCTGTACCATCGCCGGACTTGTTTGGCACCTGGATGTAGCCAATTTTGGCCTTCACAGGATTGACCGTTTCAGGAACTTTGTCGACGTAAACGGTGTTAGGTTCGTCGGATAACAGATGGTTAGTTTGGTCGTCAACGATGACGAGTTGATTCATCCAAACATCAAAGTTCTCCGCAATGTCTTTCCCATGTGCGGGGTTCGGAGTGATCGCAGCCATGAATTGCAACAACGGCGCTTTGGGGCCGAATATGTCATCGGGATGTTTGCTCTTGGGTTCGAGGGTCATCTCGGCAAAGTGATTGTATGAGCGCAAAACTTGTTGGAGAGGCCCAAAAAGGGAATTGTGCTCGTCGCCAAGGTGGTTGGATACCTGATGGGAGTTGAAAGTCTGGACACGTTCCGAGTAATGGCCGGAAACGCGTTCGCAGTACTCCATATGGGAGATATCTTGGGACCCTTCGAAAAAGGTAGGTGGAGCACCCTTGTAGAACTAGAAGAGCAGTCCAATAAGCGCTCGGCACATGCAAAGTCCTAAAACTGACTGACCGAATCACCATAGGACCACACTCGACCGTCACGGATGTTGATATTGATATCACCGTCCACCACTTCGACACCATTAACAACCTGGCGAACATAGACGTGGGTGATGCCCGTGTTCTTGTCGGTGTATGAGTCGTCCCTTATAATGAAAGTGCTTTCTGACGACAAGCGCCCTGTCAGCAGCTTATTCTCCAGAAAGGCACGAGCCACGTCAATAGGCGTGGGATCCGTATTTAGACCAACGCTGTGCAGCACATAATCTTGGGGTGTCGATGAGAAGACCGCGTGAGGGTGCGGGGGACCATAAGCGACCGTCTTGCGAGTCGGCAAACGGTGCTCATGGGGAGAAGCGAGGGCTGTAGTTGCGAGGCCACCCGCGACGACGAGCGACGCGGCGAGAAAGGACCTCATGAAGAAAGGTGAAGTGAGCGAGGGAAGGAAGGTGAGTATGAATGTGTGAGGGGTGATAATGCGGGGGGGTGTAGATGATGGTGGTGGTTGTGGTCAAGGGTGAAGGAGTCACGGAGCCAAAAACGGAAGATAAGAGGGTGAGGGGGGAGGTCATAATATTTATATTTGTTTGGTGTTATGATGAACGTCATGTAATCTTTATTTGTCAATACACTAAAACAGGTGTTCTCTGCGCCCAACCCGGGACCAGATCGAAGGTGCCTTCTTGCGCCATAACTTATTAGGGGTGGGTATAAAGTGCAATATGTGAATACAACAGCGGGGTAATTTGAAGCCGCCACCCCTACCACCACTTGAAAAACCATCAATCATCGAAGCACATCGGTCAAGTCGCGCCAAACTCACCTTCATACATTTTCCACCATCCCAGTCAACGACGTTCTCGCGTCCGCCGAAGATTATTGTCGCTTTGTCCAGGATATCCGCATCCCTCACCAGGACGTTCTTCATCCACCACATCACCAGCCAATGCCTTGTCACGTACTTGTACCATATATAATGGTGAAACTCGTAGCTCACGATGACACGCGGATTCATCAGGATGTCGTTCATCAGGTACCGACGCCTTAAATCATACGGCAGCAGGAAACATTCCGAAGATATGCACTCTTGTGGGCCGGAAGAGCGGAAAGTTAGAGGTGGTGTCAAGGCGGGCGAGGTGATGTTCACTGTTGTATGGGCTGGATGTGTGACTACGAGTGGTTCCGGGAGGGAAATTGTGGATAGTACACCAGGTTTTCGGACGTGGATGGGAAGAAAAGGATCAGCGCGGAAGGCTGCGATGCCACCCCAGCAAGAAAAAACGGGTATGGGTTCGTCCCACAATATCGCTCTTCGACCTTCCTCGTATTTGAAATATGGCCACAGTGAAGATACAAACGAGCCAAATTTGTCCCGAACAACCCAAACATCATACAGCCTGCAAAAAGGTCAGCAAAAACAGAAGCATTAAAAGGCAGTGGGGCGAACGTTCCCTGAAGACCCGGTATCGACGCCACACACCATGTCATAATCGCCATCGCGAGTATTCAACAGCTCAACCACTGACTCTGCTTGAATGAATATGTCGTTGCTGAATACAACTCGGTCGTAGAATTCTCCATCAAGGAGCGGCTCTACGGCTCGGTTGCGAACCGCCGCTAGGAATTCGATTCGTTCCCGGTTTGTTAGGCGACTTTCAGGAGCTGGGACCGTCTCATCCCGAACGATTAAACGATGGCGAAAACCTTCCGCTGCGAGTTGTTTCGAAAAGGCTTCCAGCATCTCTGGGGTTTTATCGGAGCTGAAGGACTCCACGATTGACACGAAAAGATTGTCCTGAAAGGGAATGTGGTTGAATACAGGAAAATGTTTGGAAGTTGTGGGTTCATACTTTTCCAATGTACCGGGCTACTTTGAGCATCTGCTGGGTCCAATGAGACAGCACCGACTCGTTGTTGTGAAAGTTGGCAGCAAGGAAAATCTTTTCTAGGTGCGATTTGGTACAAAATATGATGGAAAGTTGTCCAGCTCTTACCTCCTTTTCCATAGCCCGATGCTTTTGGCGAGCGACTCGCGGTTCTCACAATAGATTTGTACCGGTGGTCACCGGGATTTTCATACGTTGCAATCACAACGAGGAATAAGAACGAGAGGAAGATGTAAAGGAAGTTTTCTCGGCAAATTGAGATACAGGTTCGAGCTTGGGGTTTGCGACTTTGGCTGCTTGAATCGATAATGCTGTCGTCGGCTGACAATGGCAAAATTTGGGAGTAGTGACGGTGCCTCGCTCCTTGGCCAAAAGCCCGCCTCCAGGTGCCAAAGGTTTTTCTGTTGATTGCGGTTCCAGTATCATACTGGAGTTGGCGAAACCATGAAAGCAGGCGAAAATATAAGAGAAGAAGTCGCCGCCCAAAGGCGCTGAATGGCCGTGATGATCGTCGGATGAATTCCGCGCCAAGGAGGCTGAGGAAACGGAGCATTCTAGGGAAGGAAAGCCCCTGTTGAAGCGTCGCTGGGGAGGTCGAAAATCTAAAACATTAAGAGAGGGTGGCCTGGGAA
>CEMH01200988.1:0-13818 GCA_001179725.1 Macrocystidia cucumis | reverse complement strand
GTTCCGTTAACGAATTTCAAAACATGGCGAGTCGGACGATCGTTTGACGTCCCGGCGAGACAAATTGGGTTTAGCGGAACGACGTGGCACATCCGACGTTGTTCACTTCGATGATGAACGCGAGACTCGGGTTGTCGCAACACACTCTTCCGAATATAGGCATGTCGAACATTTGTCAATCCCCTTCTAAAAGATGAAAAGGGAAAATAGTTTACATGCTCCGCTCACCCCTGCCAGGTCTTCAACGAAAAGGCGTGTCTGGACTCTAGAACGGAATTACTGCACAAGGGTAGAATGAAAAAGGGTAAATACGGCAAAAAATAACTTCATTTCGGCGTCTCCGTGGTCAGCGTCAGCAGCTCAACAATTACCCGTACGAACCCTTCTAACTCCTGAAAGCCTGGCACTTTCAGACTTCAATCAAAGGGGCCCTCGACTATTGTTCTTGAACAAAAAGCGGAGTGGGGCCTTCGCGGGCAATCGATTACGACGGCGTTGCCCACCAGGCTGCACGGAGTTGTGTCGATCCGACCAGGTGATTCGACGGTGCTGCCTGCCACGGGATCTGAAGTCAGCAACGTTATTATTACTAAAGGCCACCCCGATCAATGAGCATGAGTTTATCGTAGTGTGCACCTCCCCATCCGCGACGCGTAAGTCAGGCCGGCGCCTAACGATTACGAAGTTCTTATGATAGAGTGACGGAAATTCATGAGCTTGAAAATCGTGGGCTCTTCAGAACCCCCCATCGGGAAATTGGATCAATGTCGATCTGTCCGCTATTTTTGATCCTTCAAGCTATCTTAGGCGCTCAGCACTTACCTGTCAATAACAGACGCCCACCTTTGAAAAGCGAAAATGACGCATGATACTGAGTCGTGCCCATAGGAGGAATTTCAGGGGTCGGAGCGTCAACTATTCCGAGCTCGCTGGGTCAAGTCCTTGTGACCACTCCATGCAAGCGCTAATCAAGCGCATGCATCCCTTCCTTGTTCTCAGTTCAGACGCGAACAAGGGGATGGATCGTCCGTTTTACCCGTAATACAGCCGCAGAACCGGCTCGCTCAATCTGCTAACTCCCATTTGTGCTGTCAGCCAGGAGATGTTAATCTTATCATTTCACTAAGTTTGCTAAACAGCGAGTCGGTCAATGGACTATTTAGATACTATCACACAAAGGCGAGAACTAGAACGAAACGTTGGTATCCCACAATCGGTTCTTGTCGGGGGTAAAACAGAATGTACAAATGGGGAGGAAGGTATTAACATGGTGAGAAATGGTATGAGTGGGGAATGCGCAGCGTGTCGGCCTCTTTCAAATCGGGCTTTGACGATTGGATTCCAGGGAATGTGAGATACTGTTACACTCGGGAGGAAGATGTGGGTCCCGAAGAACGTTCTGGTACTGGGTGCGAAAGAACGACGAGCATCGAAGGTGGGAAAAGAGACTCGGGGAGGCTCGGTAGTCGGTGCATGGGATTCTTGGAAGCGTTATCCAATGAGGATTTGCGGCAGCAATTTCGAGTGTGGGGGTGGGCGAAGCCCCGGTAGTACAGAGAACGGCACGAGCGGGTGAGCGTTACGGATGCAAATTGAAAATGTGTTTGGGTAGGTAATGACAATTATAAGGAGGTGGTGAAAAACTTTTGCGCGATATTGTACAGATGCATTGGAATGAGCGTCGGATAGACACGTCTGAAGGTTAATTTGGTACAATTACAAGTCCAAGAAGAAGAGTCTGTGATCCAAGGAAGGTGTGTAGAATTTCAGGGACAGCGGAAAAGACGTGTGTTTTACCGCGGAGGATGTGGGGAAGGACATCGGGAAGAATGCGGGGCGGTAGTAGCAGAGGCGGTTGTGGGGTGAGAAGAGTGTTTTCGAAGAAATGGTGGTTATAAAGTGCCCCCGTCAAAACCGTGAGGCAGGCGGGCCGCCCTATGAGAGCGAGGGTGGGAGCAAAGGCATCTCCAAAATGGGAGAAACCACACAGGTCAGACGATTAGGAAGGAAACGTGGCACGGGAAAGCAAAGCGACGCGAGGGAAGGTGAGTCTGGGAAGGGGGTCATGAATAAGGGCGGAGTGAAGGCCAATCTTGTAACTGGGTGCGAATTCCGGGAGGAGGGGCCATGATGGGGAAAAGTGTTGTACATTGAAAGGACAGTGTGGTTCGGAATGGGAATTCGGGCTCGGTCGAGTCATTTAATCGTTTCTGGTGAGGATGGTCATCAAACCAGCAACACCTTTCGCTTCTTGGAGAGCAACTGGTCTATGTGGGTCGGGGATTTGAGAACGTGTTGCGGACGCCGTGTACCGGACCTGTGATCGAGTCATACGAATGAGCATGGGAAGATAGGGGAGAACCAGTGGTGGACTACTCACTTGAACTCGGTAGGTCCCGTCTGAACGATTCTTGGGTTCACATATTGTGCACTTCCATCTACAATGAAAGAAAAAGGTTAGGAACGAGGCGTGGAGTGAGTGGAGAATGTGGCGACATACTGCTCGTTTACCAATGCGTTTGCGCCAAAGGCGTTGGCTTCATCGATAAGGGACTCCCTAGTTGCGCGGAGTAGGGTTATGAGATTGACACCTCCCTCGCAGACATAGGTGTCTACGTGTTCGACAGGCTTGAGTTTCTGAGCAGGACCCTCCAAAAGGCCAGGGTGTGTTTGAGGCTCTTCACCCGAGAAGGAGACGATGTGGTGGAGTTTTGTCTGTTCACGTGTCTGGCGCATCTTTACGAAGATGTTTGCGATGTTGTACATTGAAAGAGTACGGCCTCGAGTCGAGGAGTCGCTGGTGGAGCGCCGGTGAGAAGACTTTGGCGAGGAAGGGGGAGAGGGAGATTTTGACTTTGAGGAAGAGCGAGAAGTTGAGCGAAAGAGCATCATTGTGTTTAGTGTGAGGATTGGAGAGGATTTACTACTATGAAAGTATGTAGAAGAGAGGAGGAGAAGAAGGGACGAAGCGAGTGGTCTTTATTGGGATTTGAGTTGTGTACGCGACTTTGAATGGAACGTGGCGTCTTAACCCCTTAAAGACCTCTCCCGGAATGCCCAAGGAAAAATAAAATATTCATTCCCGCCGGGTGAAAGTTTCGCTTTCTCATCTATCTGTTTTGGGAACCATCGTCCCCACTCTGCGGTCGTTTTGACTGCGACTTTCGGGAAGTGGAGGGCGAAACTTGGGCATCCGATCATTGGATTAAGGTGACCGCACTCCGTTCATATCGAGTTAGAATTATCCACGATGGGCGGGCATGCATACTCTGCACCGTAAACTTGTCTATCGTAACAGGCAACTACGTCGGGATCTCATCCAAGGGTGAGCGAATTTCCACTTCCGTTTCATGTCAAGCCCACGACCTTTCTCACAAGCTTCAATCTTCATCAAATCAAATCAATTCCGAGTGTATCCTACTCAGCTCGATACCTGTTGTCAAATTCCGCTCTCTTCGCACTGTAGATAGTTTACACACGCCAGCTGCTTTCGACGTAGGCGCCAACCCACCCTCTCATCTGTTCCCGTCCCGTGAACGAGCAACCTTGGTTACCAACTCCATGAGGCCCGGTATCGAACAACCCCCTCTTTCGTTTGCACTCGGAACGAAACAATAGTCCCTAATTCAGAGTGAGTGCGCAGCAGCTGACCCCCCTGTAGGCCAACCCTGCCCATCTCCCTGCGCCTCCCAAAAACCAGGGCTCGTCCTACTCGTTTCGTCTCTCCCTCGTGCCGTTTGATCGATCGAACTCTGTCGCTCGGTACCATCTTCATGTTCAAATTGAAATGACTTGTCTATGACTCGGTGCATGACAACAGCCGAGAAAAAGACTCTGGTTGAGCAACCATCCACGACCATTCCGTCGTTATCAACTGGAAATGGCCGTCAATTTCAGTCGCTCCCACTCACAGCGTACGCGGTGTTAACTGCGCGTGTGGAGTAAGTGTCAAATACCCCCGCTTTACCCCTCGTACATCTTCACCTCCATCACGAACAATACCATCACGTTTTATCTCCTCGTCAAAGGTCAAGGAGTAACACACTGATTGTCAGATCAAGACCGCGACCGTCTCATCCAAGTCTTCGAAACATCTTCTATTTTTCGATCCAATCATTGTTCATCATCCACTCCATCATGCATCAAGTGAGTGAGTGTATATGGCTCTGATCATCATGTATTTCGTCCGGCCCGCACGAAATGCCCATAGCCCCTGATGAGAAAAACAAATTACAGGGGTCGTCCTCAATAGCTGCAAGGCAGCTTGAATAAGCCTTCCATTCCTTAATACCGCCAGGCATTCAGTGGCTTAAGGACGTCATCATCCTCGATGACCGTGGCAGCATAGTACATTTGGGGGTTGACCGTTGACCGCTGAATGATCTGACACCCCTGTCTTGCTCAAAGCGACGACGTCCGACTCCCGAATGGGTGGGATCGGAGCGCTGGGAAGACAAGAAGCTTCAGGCTTTTTGATCTGACCGGCGAACAAAATTATCTTGTCCGATGTCTTGTCACTCTCATCCTGCACGCGCATCGTCACCAGGCAAGCCAAGAGCCGTCAAGGCAGACATGCGAAACCGGTCATATTCCACGGAGTGAAAGGCAATATGTATTCTTAGCAATCCAAAAACACATTCGAGAAAACTCAATCATCCTCTTGGGCCCGTGCGAAACTCAGTGGAAACAAATTTGACGCTCTCGGGCTTATCGAGCGCTTATCATTGGAAAATAGTGAATGCCCACACTGATGTCCCTCACCTCGAGGCCCTCGCGGCTTTTCCACTTTGCCGACCTTTTGGATGTTGTTGTCATTGTCTTTTCCCACAACCCCTATTCTTTTGGTATTTGCTTCCGCGGCGTTGCTGAACGTAAAGGAGCAAGTTTGATCATTAACTTCACCCCCTCTCCTTGAGTCGATCCTCAACAGACCGATGCATCATGGACTTTGAGATGAGGGCTCCACTTCATGCGCGTAGTGTGCATGCTTTTTGATATTAGATTGGAAGCTCAGGCAGCCCTTCTAATTTATCCTCTCCTTCTCAGGTCGGCGTCCTCTTCGGTCATGTATAACAATATAGGGGTTGTACCTCCTTCTCGCGCCCTTTGATTATGACGCATGGTACCGAGGGGTAAGCAAGCCTTTTGGCATGTGTTTTTTTCCCTTCATCTTATCTTCCCTTTATCCCAGACCCGCTACGGATCTTCTCACCAAATCGATCGATTCAGTGAAGAGCGGCGGGACGGGTTTAGCAGAAGGTGAGAGTCAGTGGGGGGGCCTGCTGCGCGATTGGATGGTCATCTCGGAACAACAAAGAGATATCGACAGAATAGGCGCTCGTCGATATCACAGTATCCCTTTTTTTCCCTGTTATCAAGGGGGCATGCACGATTAACATATCGAAATAGAAAAAATCGATCTGGCGTCCTCAACGGAGAAAAAAAGAGAAGAAAAAGGCACCAACCTCATTTCACAGCACATACCAACGTCGATCTGCTGACGCATACATGACCTTGAACGCCGAAATCACCTATCTCCTCCTCCCCTTTCACTGATGAGCCCTCTCTGGGGAAGAACAAACCATTTAAAGAGACGCGTCAGCATCTTCTTCAGAATGGAATCGAGATGTGCCCGATCCAAAGATCTCTCCGTCCTCGCCGAGGCAAGCATATGATATATATGTACAACGCCATGCGTCGACAACTAATAAGTAGCGATCTCAAAATTCATCATCAAGCAGTGGCGCTCGATCGGCAATTCTACGTTCTTGTGTCCGTTACCATTTTAGGTCCCGTTCACGATTTTCTCCACGACTTTGCATTTGACTCGAACCATGTGTAATGCTGCTTATCGGTATCCATTTTCCGGTGGCATGTAAACAGTCCTCCCTTCCCTTTTCTTACAACCTTGCATATGTACGCCTTAGGTTCCGTCCCGAACATCGAATTCGCAAAAATCTCTTTCCGAAATGCGGAGCGTAACAGCACCCCATTTCAGCGGAATCGCAGAAACGCGTCGTTTTCGATCACAGATACCATAATCAACAATAGGAAAAGTAGTTTGACACTCCGGTCATGACAATTCAACAATGATGCGCGTCGACATTCCCCCCCCCCCGGCCGCAATCCCAGCCGAGAAAAACAAGGTGTACCATTTCCCTCAGTGTTTGAATTTCAATATCCCTCTTCCATGCATTTTCCGACCACAATTGCAAGTAGACCCGTAGACCATTGAATTCGAATCGGGGATCCCTTTGGCCACCTTCCCGGAATCTGAAAGTTAGACGTACCGATAAAGGCACAAGGTATTGTCTCGATCGTCACAAATTTGACCAAACCAACTCCCCGAGATCCTTTAAAAAAAATCTCATCCCGTATCTGCATGCATATTGCGAGGCAAGGAACATAACCGATACGGATCATCAAAAAGCAGAAGATAAGGAACCAACAAATGCAATCGTTAAATGTTCAACCGTTCAGCATTCAATCCATGATAACGAATAATCTTGATGATGTGAACCGCGGTTTCCATATTTGACCGATAATACTGACTCGGCTTGCACATGCGAGACCAGATGCTTGACCGCATTTGATGTAAACGGGGTGTGTCAAAACTCTTTGACGAGCGAGCGCTTCAACTTCCACCTCATGTTTCCACGCTGAACATGGATCAAGTGTATATATCCACACACACATCTTCTAAGACAAATCCAGAGTTACGCCCTGTTGAGAAACGCCTACAATCGCAAACGAACGAAGTGCGAGATGCCAAAAAAAAGGATTGGATCGGATAACATAAAAAACTTCTTTCCCACTTTCTCTTTTAGCTCTTTCATTTGCACCCGACATTTACCACTTCCCCTCATAGTCATTATAGCCCCCACCCCCTCCACCAGGGAACTGTGGAGGTCCTGGCGGATGATGCTGACCATGGGGTGGGTGATGAGGATGTCCTTGAGGGTGCGGCGGAGGTCCTTGTCCATATCCCCCAGGTGGTCCACCCCCATATGCACCATATTGCCCTTGACCGGGTTCGTCGAACCCAAAACCTCCTGGAGAGTTAGGGAAAGATGGGGGACCTCCCCCCCTACCCATGGGTGGTGGCGGACCAAGCGGAGCACCATACGTCCTTGGTGGAGGTGCGCCATATCCTCCTCCGTCTCCCAATCCACCAGGGAACGCAATCGACTCTGGTCCCCCAGGGAACTGGTTGGGTGCACCGGAAGTGCTGTCGAACTCAGCCGAACCAGGGAACGAGGTATTAGGTGAACTGATCGAAGAAAGTGGTGCCGCAGAGTACGTCGATGATGGATAGCTTGAGGTTGGAGCAGAACCAGGAAACGCTGCGTGAGGTGAACTGATCGAAGAATGCGGTGCCGCAGAGTATGTCGACGAAGGATAGCCCGAAGTTGGAGCAGAACCCGGGAACGACACTGGTCCTCCAGATTGCGAAGGAGGCGTGGCGTACGATGGCGAATACCCAGGCCGGGACTGAGGTACGATACCGCTCGCGCTAGCAAAATAGGAGGAAGGTGGGGTTGCATAAGAGGTCGGAGGGCCAGCAGGCGGCTGGTATCCCGAAGGGGGTCCACCTGGGAAGCCAGAGGCAGCAGCAGCCTGAGGGCCCGATGGCGCGCCATAGAATCCTGACGCCTCTCCGCCCGTAACGTCTCGCTTCGGCCCTCCAGGAGCGAACAATCCCGACACCTGCGACACGCCGGGAATTTGATTTGCGTAGCCTTGTAACTGGTGTTGGAACTGATGAGCTTCATTGGATGCGAATGATCCTTGTGCAGCTGGTTTCCCTCCTTCTCCAGACAGCCTGATGTTCTCGTGGTTACGCACTGCCTGTTTTGAAAGACGTTTCAGGGTATTGTTCTGTTTGTTGCCGAGGCCCTGGGCCCAGTCGCGCATGTTTTGCAGCATCTCGCGCTGTATTTTGGAGGATCCGTTATGGAAATCAGGATGGAAAAGGCACGAGAGAATGTCCTCGACCGTCTGATGAACGTTGACGGAATTGTCATCCCAGGCCTTCACGACCAAATTTACAGTATGAATCTATAAATTATGCTCGCTATCAAGGTTCATGTTCCAAAATTTTAAGCACGCACCACGACAACGCGCGCCAATCGACCAGCAGGCTCGTTCAAAATCAGATTCTGTGAAAAAAATATGATTCAATTGTTAGGGATAAAAAGTCGAGAGCTTACAAAATGATCCTTGCTCAAGAATGAATGCGTCGGGTCGGACTATCGACTGACTTTGAGCCGATTTGAGTAATGACAGCAAAGGAGAAGGCGTACCGCACGAGGATCGTTGAAAACCTCATATTGGTCGTGTGTGTTGATGACTTCCGTTGACGCGGTTGACAACCCAGCAGTTGCCGACTTTAATATGGGTTTCAAGAACGGCTGCGAATTGCAAGCTGTAAGGTGAAAGTGTATGGGAGCGAGAACGATGGCGGCCCACTTCAATCGTGGTGAAAACGAAGACAGAGATCGAGTCCATAAGTTTATCGATCAAAGGTCCAAGACCAGGGATTTTTTCTGATGCGTACATTCAATGTGGAATGTAGAACCAATCCTGGTGCATACGCACCGATAGTTTTTGAGATTTTCTTGACGACTAGTCCGATACTTGGTTGTATGCACAGACCGATAGAAGGTGACACTCACCTGAGTCCCGGAACGTCAATACCTGCCATAAAACGGCGTGTAATTCTTGTGGGCTCATTTCGTCTGGATTCTTTCCCCCGGCAGCTGGTCCTGCACGTATTCTTTCGACGGAATCCATTTCACTGCTCATCTCTCCGCCAACACCAGGGATAGAAGTGAACAGGCTTCGCAGCTCTGTGGATGGGTCAGAGCCAGGACCACCCCTGGTACTTTGAGACCGAGCGTCATCAAGAGCTTTGTTGAGATCGGAAACGGATGCCTTCCCAGCGCTCAGTCAGCTGCATATAACTAGTGAGCCACTGGGGACGTACTTCGCTCTGAAAACCCGTCGTTAGAGTGATAACCAAACAGGACTAGTATAACTCACCAGATGATCAGTGGCCTCTTGATAAGGCGTACAAGATATGTTAATGAGAAACAAGGGCGAAGAACAAGTGCATCATACCTCCAAGGAGGGAATGGGTGAAATCGCTTGATCCGAAGGTTCCTGTTGTTTAACCTCATCAAATCATGTTACGAACTCAACATGGAATGGGTCTGACCGGTCACAATTGGGGCGACCCATTTTCCATTAGGTGCTTGAATCCGTACACTATCTCCAACGTGAGTGAATACTTCGGTATGCCCCATAGAGACGAGGGACAATTCGCAAAAGTTGGAATGTGCGGGGAAATCTTCCAGAGTGTGGAGCTGTATTTTGGCGATCAGGGTCGGACAATAAGAAATAGGGGGGATACGCTCACCGCTTGACCCAGCAGACGATAGGCTTCGTACTCATCTTGCTTCATCCCTCTGGATCGGTGCTCTCTTCCAAGGTGTATGCATTGTTCAAGAGTGCGCCTGACGAGGGCTCTGGAGGTGTCCCATTGCCCTTGTTCTGATCGCAGTGTGTCAGTCCAGTTGTCGATCATTACGGCGAAGGGGTTACCATTTGCAATGTAATTCTTCATGCCTGTACGGGGATCGACTTCGAGCTCGCGTGGCTGTGGATTTTTCGTCGGAAAAATGCGAGACAAGATATAGATGTGAGCTCACGTCTACAGGGCCTCGAAGTTTGGGATGGTATTTCCGAGCATCTTCGCCGTCTCCGTAGCCTTTCGGGTTATCGATGTGCTCCGTCTACATGAAAAATGTCGGGATCATCTTTCCGATTACGGCGAAGACGGGCGTACAGGAAGGTAGCAGCCAAGGCGATCCGGGGTAACTTCGAATTCGTGGGTTGCGTATCCATGGGCCTATCGGGACTTACAGTAGATGCTGCGATAGGACGCGAGGTACTTACAAGGAAGCCGAGCGCCATGCAAAGGTTGATGATTGTCTGGGATCTATCAACATCTGGAGTGACATAGACGATTATGACGCACTTGGAGTTGAACCTTTTTCAGGCTGGCAATATCGACCGCCTATGAACGGGTTGCTAAGCCCAAGGATGGGTGATGAAATGAAAAGATACGTACCTGACTGTAATCACGAAGCCAATTTCTGTGTGATCGACGCAAGTGAGTGACAGGTGGGGAAGAAAAGGTGGAAACTGTACCCAAAATACACGCGCTTGATATCGAGTCCATTAAATTTTGAGCCTTTTGAGAGGATGCTTGCAAGGGCGAAACCGGTTCCAGATCCACGTTTGATTAAATCAGCAAGGGCATCTTCCTGTTGTCAGAAAGGTTAGAGAAGCTTGGAAAAAGTGAGATTATTAGACTTGCGATGTCGCCATGTCGAAAGGCGCGTCCCTCCATGAATGCGAAGCTGGAGAGGGGCTCAGCGATGAGGGGTGGATGGGGAAGGAGAGGGCTTACGAGGGGATATTACCGGCGCCAAAAGCATAAGCGCCATTACCAGCTAAACAGAAAGCAAAGAAGAAGAAGAGGAGAAAGAGCCAAGTTGTATTTCTTGAAGAACTCATTGCGTTCAACTGTGATCATGATCTAGTCTGTAGTGTAATCAAGCTATCGGGATGTGCCGTATCTTTGTTGTCATCTATTTGTGGCCACTGATGACTGGCAAAAAAAAAAAGAAAAAAAGAAAGAAATTGTAAACTCCAAAGTCGAGTGCAACTAGTCTTGCATATATACTCTCTCAACTCCCTCCTTTCTCTTTCTTTCTTAATACAAAAAAAGGTTATCTTTCCTACTCTCATTCAATTACAGTCGCTAATTCTTTCATCCTTTCTAGTATGGCTTCACCTGCACCACCTTCCGCAGTCGTTCCTTCAGAGGTCGGCTGGCAGTTCGTGCCACAGTATTACACCTTTGTCAACAAGGAACCCCATCGTCTTCATTGCTTCTATAGCAAATCATCTACCTTCATTCATGGAACAGAGGGTGGTGAAGAAAAACCAGTTTACGGTCAAAAGGTAATATAATCTTTTATCCTATCATCAAACCAGCACCTCATCATATACCCATTCATAGGATATCCACGAAAAAATCCTTTCCATCGGCTTTCAGGATTGCAAGGTTTTCATTCACTCGGTTGACGCTCAGTCTTCTGCCAATGGTGGTATCATCCTCCAGGTCATCGGTGAAATGTCCAACAACAACGACGCATGGCGCAAATTTGTTCAAACTTTTTTCCTCGCTGAGCAACCCAACGGTTACTATGTCCTTAACGACATTTTCCGTTTCCTCAAAGAGGAGAGTGTAGACACCGATGACATTTCTTCTGAGCCTACCGAGCAGGATCACGTTCAGAAACCTGCTACCCCGGCTTACGAGACCATCGTCACCCCGACTCCCGAGTTTGAGGTCCCCGCTCGCGAGCAAACCCCTCCTCCTGTCATTCCAAAGGTCCCTACTCCTATAGTTGCAACCACTCCACTTCCCACTGTAACTCAAGAGGAAGCGCCCACGACCGATATCCCCGAACCTCCTCATGTTGCACAAGTCCTAACTCCCGCCGCTGAGTCGAGACCTGCAACCCCCGCTTCTCAGAATGTTCAAACCAACGGCATTCACACCCCAGAACCGATTGAGAAATCTGTCACTCCTTCTCAACAAACTTCTTCCGCCGCTTCTCCCGTTCCTCCTACTGTCGCCGCAGCCGCCACAGCGTCTTCTACCACTCCTACCACGTCCACTTCCTCTGCAGTTCCTTCCATCAACGCCACCTCCCAACAAACACCGCATACCGGTGTGACGCCCCCAGTGCAACCGATCCCACAGCATCCACCCCAACCACGCTCCTGGGCGTCTCTCGCCGCAACCAACTCACGGAAGTGGGGTGCGGCGGTTGCTCAAGAGTCACGCGGAACTACAGAGAAACCTGCTAGTCCTGGACCCCAAGCATTCGGGGCGGGTGGAGCTGGAGCTGGTCAAGGTCGGCCTCAGCAACATCAAGGCGCTCCACATCATCAGCAACAGCATCAGCAACAACACCATGGCGGTCAACCAGCAGCACCCAATGTACAAAGCATTACCACTCCTCAGTGCTTTATCAAGGTTCTTTACATCATTCGCTGCCTTCCCGCCATTTGCTGAACACGATTTTTTCCCACAGGGCGTGACCGAACCCGTGTCACAGACGACGTTAGCAAATCTGCTTACAGGTCGCTTTGGAGCCATCAAAGACCTTGACATTGTGCGGAGCAAAGCTTGCGCGTTCCTCGAGTTTGTCAACGTCGACTCCGCGCGTCGGGCCATTACTGCCTCTCTGCCGCAAGCGCAGGGCGGTGAGGGTGGTATCTGGATTGATGTCCCAGAGGCCGGGCAAGTACGGATCATTGTGGAGACCAAAAAAGAACGAGGGGATCGGCCAGTGAGCAGGCCACGAGGTGGGGGACCCGTCGGTGGTTCTGGGGAAGGACGCGGTGGTCAACAAGGAGGTGCCGGTGCCGGTGGACAGCAGGGCGGACAGGGTGGGCAGCAAGGTGGTTATCGTGGTCGAGGAGGAGGTGGTGGTGGTGGAAGGGGTCGTTATGCTGCTGTACCTGCTGGTGGAAAGCAAGGTTGAGTCTGATCTTAGATTCATTCTCAACTTTTACCTTCCTTCGCTCTTCGTTTCTTTCTTCATTTTTTTGGCCATCGCATTGCATCGCATTTCAGACTACATCCAACCCTTTTGTTCGTTTTTGCCTGTCAATTGGCTTTCTGTTGTTGTTGTTGCTACTGCCGCTGCTACGTCCTTCGTCGTAATCCACCGTTTGCTTTGCTTGTTCATTGGTTTCGCTTTCTCTCTTCTTGCGCCGCCCCAAAAGCTGTCCTTTGCCTGACCGTGCTTCTTGCTTCTTACTTTTTCCTTCCTCCCGCCGTTTGCTTCTTGCCCGTCTTTGGTCGACGACCTCGAGGTGGGGTGTTTGATGCCAACACTTTGACCTTTTTTGCCTCTTTTCTCAAAACCTCACGCATATCCCACTTCACCATCACCCTTTTTCTTTTCTTTCTTTTTGTTGAAGGAGTATAAAACCCTCCCCCACACCCTTGCGCCATATCCAACATCATGATTGACAAAATAGCAAACACCATGCGCTCGTTATAAAAAAACCATACATACGTACAAAAAACGATAACAATTATGCAGAAAATTGAAATGAATATGTATTATCTCTCGCTGTTTTTTCTTCCTTTTTTTTGAGGAGTTTTCGCACTTTCTTGCCTATGCTCAAGTATGCGTGATGGTCAAGGTGCACAGCTACCCCTTTGCTCTTCAATGATATCATTCCAGATTGACGTGTCAAGGCGGAATATCCTTTGGAAGAACCGTATCAAATCCATTTCGGGCGTGTCAATTTGACGCATCTGATGCAAACTAGCACATCGAGTCGGTCGTGATGTTACAGATGGCCACTGATTATCACCTATAGGACCCGAATCATCTTCAACTGAACATGTCCCGACGCGATTCGCCGTGACTCCGCGCTTGGATTGAATACCATGAAGGATGAACTTTCTAGCCCCATCTCTATAGCTACGATTCTTTTGTTTAACCTTGCGCGCTTTCTTCTGGAAGTTGTTCTTTCAGGATCACAGGCTAAGCGTGTTTCGTTCAATTCTGCGTGGCAAGAGGCAGGCAGGCAATTTGTCCTGTTTTGTTGGACCCCGCCTTTTGTGCCGGATCCCCCGATTCGCGTTGAGTGCCTCACAATGTGGGCAGGCACTCAGCCATGAAACCAACGCACGTACGATGTTTGGAGTGCCTCGGGGGG
>CEMH01200973.1:11979-26894 GCA_001179725.1 Macrocystidia cucumis | reverse complement strand
CTGTTTTTTGATGACAAGTCTGTTTTGTTTTGTTTTGTTTTTAATTTTCCGCACGCAAATGACCTATCCAAAAACGAAACGATGGCCGAAGTTCGCGGAACAGAACCAATCTAAGGTAAAAGCACGAATTGAGATGGGAGAAGCGTGTGTGCTCATGTATGTAGCATATCTGCCAGACACGCTCAGCCTTCCAAAACATACACGACGGCGAAGGACACACAAGAAGAAGAAAAATGGGGTACAAAATAAGAAAGAAAAAGAAAGGGAAAAAAGGGTAACACATAACCCACACAAGATATGATGCCTACCTCAAGAACAACGCGTGGGTACGATATATAAGAACGAAGCTATGTGTGTACGTTATGCACATCGCCGTCATCTCGAAAATCAGCTGATCCAATTCGGTGATAGCGATCGCCAGTTATCTGATCACGGCTTCGTGATTGTGTTTTCCGATTTTTTGTCACTGGATTTTAGCTCTCTTTTCGAGAAGCGATCGCGCAGGTTTATTAAAAGCCCAAGACAATAAAACGAAGGAGGAGAGAGAGAGAAGGAAGGCGCAAGAAGGAAAAGCGGGGGAAGGAAGTGTCCGAAGCGGGGGAGGTGGAACGGAGCTAAGAGAAGGAACGAAAGGGAGGAGCAACTCTGCGTTCACCTTCCGAGCAAGCCACCGATCATCAGAAGGTTTGTTTTCTCTTGGTGGCTTCGATGCGTGAGTACGACTGGGCACCAACCCAACACTTTACCAAGCGAGGGAGAGAGACAGAGAGAGAAACTATATCGCACCCACAGCCGTGGATCGATAATTCCCTCCCTGGAAGATAAAACCCCAACTCCAGTGGGTGGATTCCTCGGATTCTAACCGTAGGGTGGGAATGTCCTTCGCCTCGGCCCCATACGACGATAATCTGCGATCGTGGAAAAGTACGAGCTTTTTCTGGTAAACACAGGTAGCGGGAGTTCACGAGCGTGCGAGACAAGATCGACTGACGAATGTCATAACCGCGGTCTCGTCCGTGGTGATACCCTGGCATGGTGGAAAGGATGGACGAGATCCTGGACCGGGGAGCTACATGCTGGGAAACAGATAAACACAGCGCGATGATCACCAGGCTGAATTCCACTATGAATAGATGATAGATTCACCGTCGATGGAAAAACGATCTATACTCGGCGTCTTTGGCTTGCCTGCAGACATACGTGTCGAACGATCGAGGACTTGGAGCGACAGACGTTTCACATCATGGGTGAACTCGACGAGGCACCGATCACAAGTATACGGCAGGGACCAAACGAATATTAACACAAAAACGTCGGGCAGGCTTGGTGCGCGCTGGCGGAAGTGAAAACGTCATGACCGCAAGGCTGAGAGATAAACCAGGCGGTGCCTTTGTGCAATTGATTGACTGGCACCTCGAGGTGCTTACCTCTGTTTGATTGAATCATCCTTACCCTCCTGGGGATAGAAAATAACCAAACAATACCGAACACGACGAAAAACCACACTCGCCCTCACCTTTTTTCTTGGCCCCGCAACAACGTTGATCCCACACGTCCGCTTGAACGTAACACGCCGTCTGTCGCCTCATCGCTTAGAAAGAGACAAGGACGGACGGAAAGCACGCCTGCAATCAATCAATCAATCTGATCCTTTTTCATCATCTCATATCACAGGACCCTACCTTCTTGCGTAAAAGAAAGAACAACAAGCTCGAGGGAGCGACGTTTTGGAACAAAGCAATGGGGTTTTAGCAACGTATGAGCCTTGCGTTGCGTATGTACCCCCGATCGTTTGGTTGTGATTGAACAATCATTTGGTTGCGCAGGTGCAAGGGGCGATGAACGACATAACGATGACAGACCACACTCCCTCGCGGACTTGTTCCATCACTTCCTTCGGCCTTCCCGTCCGTTGATCGCAGGCAGCCAATAAGGATAGGAAAAACTCAATAATCGATGGAGACCTAGAAGGATGGTCTCGACCAATCGCTTTACATACATCATCCATGCAGCCTGCCTGTCTGTCTGACCGTTCGTAAACGCACAGTTATCTCGACCCTGCCCGAGCAAGCTATAAACGCCAACTGGCAGCTTGAGGGTTATCTTAGCTTCGGGTAGGCATTACCCGTTTCCCAACCCGAATGCGTCGGGTGCGATCCCAATACTAGGTACGGTGTGACATCCTTCGCGTTGTGAGTAGACGCAAGCTGTCAGAAATCCTTTTTGTGTTGGGGCAGTGAGGTGGGGGGTCGCGTGGTTGCTCGGTTCCCCTCGCTCCATTTTTCTCGCTTCTGGTAATCTTTCTTGATTGATCTCTCGTCTTTCCGCGGGACGATAAGGTGACGAGATGCACCTCTCATGTATGATTGAATTCGATGTCGAGATCACGAACTGGGGCAAAACCGCGGACCGTGAGTAAGAACCGATCTGATATAGACCCCCCGAACCGAGCGAGCCACACGCTGAGGACTAACTTTGACCATAGTATCAACTGGGGAAGAGAATGCTATCAAGATGATTTGTTGAAGATGAGGTGGTGCCAGATAACCCCACGGACGACATCGAGATCAGAACGTCCACAGAGCGTGTGGGCATGGGTAAGTGACCTTGATCGACAGGAGGGCATGCAGATAGTGACTGTTCGAATAGAAAAGGCCGGGACGGGACAGACCAAGTTAGGTGTCGTTTGTCACACACGTACAAGCCCATCATTCCTCGCGCCCGGATGGGTTAATCTTTCCACTGTGTAGGATGGATTAGGCCTGGCTTCTTTGCATAAGTGATAGAAATAAGCGTTTCAATATCTTATTTGTGCAAATGAACTCACGCAGTCATCATTGACTTCGGATATGGAAAGGTTGCGGGAAAAGGGCTGAGCTGAGATGGAAATGAGGAAAACGTTGCTGGAAGTCGATATGTAATCAACCCATGTATACGTTTCGAAGTCTCATTTGCGAGAATGGCACCGTGCGTGGGTGTTCTGAGAGTGTTCACTTTCAGGGACGGCCGACCCAAGCGAAAGTCCTTTCAAAGAAACGCGTTACACTTGTCAGGCGATTTCATTGACAATCAGAAGGAACAAAAACCGTTTCAGGGCAGAGAGTCGAGGAACACATCAACCTTTCATGGGGAAACCTCCCGCGATGGCGGAATACCGCAAAGACCGGGAGAACGAAAAGAGGCATGACTGCAAGCGGAAAACAAAAATTTGGATGCGCAAGGTGATCCTAGAATGGTTGCGCTGAGTTTTGGACTTCAGGAACAGAACAGGTCGGCCTCACCAGTTCAATCATGCCACATAAGCTCCATCTCGTCGTTAGGCTTGCGCTAATCGGACAGGTCAATGAACAACGAGAGGCCCGAGACTAGATTAGCTCAAGCTCGGCCATGACGCTGACCTGTAGTGGTTTGGCGGAGTTGGGATTGGCGATGACCACAGCGAGAAGCGCTCTCATTCGTATCATATCGAGACTGATGGCTGATGGGTGAGTCAGTACTCTGGGGATAAATTTAGCGCAACTCTCTTGGTCTATAGAACGTGTGAGCGTCCAGTGATCCAGAGTTGCACATCTATTTCTGGGAGTCGTTCCTACGGTGAGAGTGCGAGGACGACAACTCCATGGACTGGCCACCTTCGGGAAAGAAGGTCCGGTCAGACGTAATACGACGAAGGGAAGCGAAAGATAACACAATGGCGCTCTTTCGGTTGTGTCGTTTGTCCTCATCTTGGCCCAATAAGCGGCTACGTAAAGCCCTTCGCCACGAGGTGGAGGCGCCCTTGCAACGGATGTGCTATATAGAACGAGGGTGAACCTCAGACAACCAACAAACAATAAGATTCTTCACCTCTATCATGTCTCGTCACACGCCGGGTCAGGCGTCTGGCTTCTTCTGGCCTGTCGAGAAGGCTCCCAAAGATATGCAATCGATAGAATCTTCATAGTACCAAACTTTCGTTCACGGGCTTGAGAATCACCGGATGCACGAACTATAACGGTGCTGAAATGTGACATCCCATCGGGAAAGAGCTTCTCTGTAATCAGCGTCGAGACGTGAGTGGATACACCACTGTATCCACCTTCCTTTCGGTATCAACAATCAAACTGGCCGTTCCGTTGATTACACGTTCCTTAAGCTGTCAAGGTCCGACTCTCGAACTAGACTCGTCAACACATTCCCACATGTCATCCATTTTCAACATCAGCACTCACCAGACTTGACGACTCAGCTCGGCGGCAATCACCGGATATGTCGATTAGAAACGCAACATGTACACTGATTTGGAGGGCAACGCCAATCGCTCGTTCCCATGTCCAACAGGAATAGAGTCGGAGAGTTATCCCCTTCAACGCCAACCACTCATACTTTACTTACCCCACAAGTGTTCTAGCACTCAAGACAGACATGAAAGAAGGTGTTTGTTGTTTTTTTGGACCATTTGAAATTGGCTAAATTGAAAGCCCCAAGTCTAGGAGCAATCACCGAATCCCTGCTTCACACATTTGTCACTGAAAGCACTGTTTCGGAGGAAACTTTCTGAACAGACTTGAACCTCACCTGCGTTACGAACTTCTGCTAATCCACTCAGGAAGTCTAGTTTTGATACATCCGAGAGGTCGCTTCGAGCTATCGACAGGCTCTAGAGAAGATAGCAGAATCCATCACTCTCCCCCGCAGCACCCAACCATTTTCAGTCGTATCACATGTTCAAGCCAAAACCCACCATTGTGGTTATGATATCCTGATGAGGCACCGAGGCGTCAATGTGCTGGGCCCATATTTGTCGATTTTCCCAAGCATCGAAGCAACCTTTCTGTGAGAAGCAGCGGAGAACGGAAAACAAAACAAAAACAAAACGGAAAAACAAAAACAAAAACAAAAAGGCATCATCTGGACATGCAGGTCGGGGAGCCAACGAACCTTACTCAAGGGAAAAAAGGCAGCGTTGGCCAAGTTCCCGGGATTTCTAAGGGTTCTTCATGTCCGACATTAAACGGGTGAGTCGTACCTCCATAAGTAGACACCTGGGTAATTGGGGCACTTCACCAACCCGATTCCATACAACTGATCATAAGGTTATCAATGATTGGAGGGTTGAAAAAAAAAAGAACTATGGATAGAAAAAGAACCGGCGCACCACGGATCAGATTTAAGCCAGCTGGCTGTGCCTTGGGGTGGTGGAGACATCGTAGAACGGATGGGGGTAAGTGTGAATCCGTCATCTGTTCCCGCCGTGTCAAGCAATCAGCTCAAGGAAGGTTCAGAGATGAAATCAAGCCGCACCAGGACAGTTCACCTTCGTGAATAATGAACGACCCACGACGACGCGCTAGCTATGTATTTCCCATCACCCACATAACCTCTGTGGCAGAAGCTCGAGAAAGTCGGTGATGCGTCGGCCCTCCGCCGCTCTTGCCCTGTGCATTTCCGTCAATCTGTCAGATATTTCTTGCTCCGTATGGCAATAACCCTCCAAGTTGGTCGCCTTTAGGTTTTTGGTTCTCAACCGAACGTTCCATGTGATTCGAGGAAATAGCCGCCCACGACGAGTTTTGGTACCGTTGCGATAAAAGTCGACAGCATCAGAAGAGGGTCTTTATGGTTTACGGTAAGGGCGGCCACAATTCTGGCCGTGGTGTCGAACTTGTTGAGTCGTATTTGGATTACGTATTCGGTCTCCGTTGAACTCCCCCCCGCGCGACCCTTATTCGTGACACCCCCACTTTCAGCTGAAGAGAGGTCGAACCCCATCGGAACCCGATGCATTGCCCGGACATCAATTGGGCTTGAAGTGCGGTACCAAGCGCTGAGTTAGTGCAGGCCCCATTAAGAAAGGCTGTCGTCAATCATTGACCTGAGTCACTACGTCCTCTGTTTTCGATCAATAATCCTATGCCATCGCCTTCAGGTCACCATCGAAAGGTGGAAACGTATTGGAGTTCTATCGAATACTGCTTCCTTGAACTTCCTTTCAGAAATTAACCAAAACGAGAAAAAAAACAAGCCGCGCCAAATCGGTTCATAACGTAAAAAAGCGGAGACACGAGGCTCTCACTCTGTCAGCTGGTCTCTGTTTTCTATCAAGAAATGAAATCCTAGTTTTCTCAGTGTGCGCAGTTTTGCCTCTCAGGACGCCGTTGAATCGGCGGTGAAGGGAAGCGAGCAGTTTGTACGTAGGATGAAGAAAGGATACGGTGACTGCTTCACGGGAGAAGTCTCTATTTGATCAAGATTGCGTGCGTATTTACGCCACAGCTCCGAGTCAATGAGCTGATGGTCGTTGTTGACTGAGAGAATGTTCACCAGGGTCGCAGCATCCTCAACACAACGCAAAAAAGTTTTTTCACATCAATATGATATTTACCTGTAAAGGGTATTCAGAAATCAAAACGGGAGGTTTCGCGGGCAAATGAAATCATGATTCGTGCAGCCAACCATCCACCGTCGCGGTCTACAAATCGGGAGGCAATGTGCCTGCGGAACGGTCTCGATTCAGACACGTGTCGACCAGAAATTCGAGAAGTCTGTGATGGCGCTGATGGCAGCGGCCGACGAACGTCAATGAGGATTCGATTCGGCAGGGAATCGGCATAGTCATGGGGATAGTCGCCTTGATATGGCCGTCCACTGATCAACATGTCTGGATAACAGATATCGAAAGCGGGAACGCAGGCTTCATTGATTTTGACCAAATCCCAACTTGGAACAATGTCCGTTACGTACCTTGGAGTTGATGGGGTTTTCAAACAGTTTTGCTTGATGATCCGGACAACGCGAAGATGGCTTAGGCAAAGACAAGGGTCTGCTGGGGTCGCAGCGTCCCAAAAGAGCACGTATTGAAAATGCTGACGTTCATGTAATGTTCTTCTGCAAGAGGTAAAGATCGTCCTGTTGAACTGAATGATGTATTCATTTATTCAGCTCAGTTTGTGCCCAAGCCAGTTGATCAAAAAGGATCAAAAAGACACCAGTCGGCAGGGGGGCTGTACTATACCCGAGATTACCTGGTTCTGGTGCGTGAGCTACACCAAGGTTACCCGTTGAATGCTTTGTGTGACGTACCCTTCGGAGAATGTCGTGATCTCAAACGACGGGCTAGTGGAACTTATCGAAGGGAGGGCTTCGAAGTACGATCAAACCTTGTGCCCCAAGGAAGCATATCTATAGATGGGGGAAATCGAGGAACACACCGCGCTGGTGAACGATCTGTTGGTCAACAAATCGATGTGCTTGGATCCTGGGAGGGAGAAACCAAACAGCGAGTTTGAACTCAGGCAATAACTGGTTTCACACCAAGACGAGCGCAAGAATACGTCATTCGGAGACGGGGGCCAGCTAGAGAAGATCACCTTGAGGAAGGCGCCAGAGGGACAGCTGGGAACTGTTCCCAAAGTCACAGGACATGCAACGATCGACTACACACCCTGGAAAGCCAAAAGCCGAGTTTGAGAAATCTCCAGGCCAAGAGGCGATCGGTGCCCCGTGCCGAGTAACCGGATGGAGATTGCTTCTCAATGACCCTGGCTGGAGCGCTCAACGGTCCCAATTTGTCGAAGGAAAACGACGGGGACCTGCAAGACATTACGGTATCAATAACGAAGGACCTGGGACGATGCGAAGAGCGTTGGCTATTAAACAAATGTTAGCCCAAGGAAAACCAGATATGAGAAGGCTTTGCCCGCATCTCACAATAAAGCCGGCTTGAAGGGGATATGAACCCCATGATCAATGATAACCAGGACTTATCCTTGTCCCTCTCCCTGGATATGGAGAAAGTAAAACGGATTGGTTCGGGTGCCGCTTGGCTGAGAAGGTGGACCCCACGAACTGACATCGAAGAGCTGGTTCAGCTTCAACTGCTCAGTTTGGGGCGGTCAGGAAAGAAGAACCTTTCTTCTAAAGTCGCACGCCTCTTCGGGAGTTCAGCGGTGTTCAGAAGCTATAAACATTAATTCAAGTAATCCAAGGCACATCTACGGGAGCATACGGTTGGTCAACGAAAAGCGTTGTAAGGGATCGAGAAACCTCATTCGTACCGGACAATAATGGTACCTCTGTATCGGCTACAGCATGCTGTTGTTATAAGAAAAACGCCTTCTCAAAAGTTGAAATTCTCAAGTATTGGGCAACGCTCACTTGTCAAAGGTTAGGTGATGGTATGTAGAACGAAATCGCAAAGCTTACCTAGGGTTTGATTCTGCTGCGTCAAGACATGCTAGAAATTGGTATGGTTGAGCCAAAGGCTATCTTATATGAGCGGGTTGAGCATAGCTGTGGCCGGTTGATCGCATGCCATTGTTGATTATGTCATGATTGTTTTCCTTTTTTTTTTCTTTTTTTTTTTTTCTTGAGCACGTGGCTGTGAGAAAGTGAAAAGCTTCCGTCCAAGTCCCCCCAACTGCTCAGGGGCTCCCAGACACACCTCTCATCCTCATCGTCGACCACAGCGTCCATCCCTTTTCTTCATCGTCCAACTACTTCCCCCTCATCGTTGAACTCATTTTTTAATTTCTTGTAAGCAGTTCATATCTACCACTTCACAGCCTTGGTGTCGGTTCCGGTGCTGACACAACACCCCTGTAGCAACCAACCCACCCCTCAGACTATCAACAATGGTCCTCGTTCACAAGCTTAAAGAGATGGAGGCTCTCGACATAGAACAGTTTAGAGACAAGGAGGACGTAGATGACGATGAGGAAGAGGTGTGTATATCCCCTTTTCACCCCTGGCGCTGTTTGGGTTGATCCCCGATCCTTCGCAGCAAAATGACAGTGAAAATCCTACACAACCTCTTCCCCCTTCCTCAAAGCGCGCTGCATCCCCTCCACGTCGGCCTTTGACACGTTCTCAGACTGGCCGCGTGGCGAAACGCAAGCCCCGTGATGACAGTCCAGTTTCTGGGACCCGAAAAACTGCACCCAGTCGCAAAAAAAACAAGCCCTCACGCAAACGCGAAAAATCGGACACAGAACTGGAAATAAGACAAGAGATGCAACCTAGTCCGCCACCGGAAACCCCCTCAATACGCAGTGCCTCCCAAACGCCCGCACCACCTCCTGATGCTGACGTGCCCCCCCTGAATCACACCCAATTGACTTTCTTGGACTCGTCATCTCTCCCAGGAACCCTCTCAGATCGTCGTGGCCCACGTTCAAGGGCTGTTTTACCTACACCTGTACCAAACCTCACAAAGAAAAGTCGCGGTCGTCGCGTGCCGACTAAACTCCCCACAGACAACGAAATCGAACAAAAGGAAACCAGGGTCTACGTCTGTACTGTTGAAGATTGTGGCAAGTGTTTTAATCGTGGTGAACACCTGAAGCGCCACATCCGATCCATCCACACCCATGAAAAGCGTAAGAGTCATCCCGACACCCTAACCGCCTCCTCACTAACATCGTCGTTATAGCCTTTCAATGCTCACACCCTGGCTGTGACAAGTTTTTCAACCGACATGACAACCTGCTTCAGCACCTCAAGGTTCACAAAGAATTGGCGGTTCCTCAGACGCCCTTTTTGGAAAACGCAGTAGGTATGAGTCCGCTACAGCCACAGCAGCGCCTCCCCTTTCCCTCAGAAATGAGCACGTTCGCACTCCAATCCAAGCGCCCATTCGTCCATGCCCCTCCGCCGTTCAGCCCATATTCTAATACAACTCCGTACGGATCTGGACTCGAACCAGTTGGCTTTGCCACCAATATGGCAGTGTCGTCTCTACGAACAGAGATGCCTCACTCACCCCAAGTGCCGTACTCGCAAATGAGATATTCTAATGTCAGCGACGTTCGTGTCCTTCCTTCCTACCCGCCCCCCCTGCATATGTCGAATCAACATCCCGACATGCAAAACCAACACCCTAGTATGCAAAACTGGCGCATTTGACGCCACACGAACTCTGCTTCTAATCTTTGTCACTCATCTTCACCCACGTTTCCATGATCTCAAAATATGTCACCAGGATCGTATGTCGGATGGCGCACCCTATAGATTATAATTCCATCCTTCATCTTTCTCCAATGACCGACTATTCGGTATCTTGATTGTGTTACGACCTCTCCATCGCTATATCACCACGACTATTACACCACACATGTCTTCCGCTTGTTTGTAGCCTCCTTCTCAATCGCACCGTGTTTCAACAACCACACCTCACTCCAACAATCTTATTATGGTAACGAGTTTCACAGCTATTGGTGACACTGGTCGCAGGCCCGCAGTAAACGCGCTCAGGGTTGAACAACAGCCAAAAGCAGTTTCGTCGGTGACTTGAAAATCCTGAACAGCAAAAAGGGGCGGAAAAAATCTTTGTATGTTGAGAACAATCAAGCTGTTCAATTGTTTCGTGCTTTAACTCGATAGAGTGAGTGTGAACGGCGGGGGGGGAGAGGGAGGGGGATCGTGAAATGGCCCGTCGGCGTTCATCCATATTCTGCACATTCCTCGTCTTGGACACTTTGGACTGATTCGGTTTGACATGGCAATCGCTTTCGTGAGCCATCACGTTGAGAGCTCAAATGGTGGTGGAGCATTGAAGGGTCAACGTGTCGGGTCCGAGACCTACAACTTCCAGTTGGAAAAAGCAAAGATTCCATGCCTTGGGGGATAAATGAAAGGTACCCGTCACCACCAAGATTTGGCAAACGGCGCATCTCCGTTTTTTTCCTCCCTCGCTCATGGTTTTCATCCCATACGGTGCTTATGTATATCTCCTGTTACAGTTGGTTAACTTTTGTCTTTATTGTCGCAACTGTTTGACAGCGCGTGCTATCATGGAACATGTCAAACGATCATTCTCGTTTTCCGCCGCCTGACTCCCTCTGACTGACTGACCGACTGACCGACTGACTACGTACCTATCTGCGTGGTATGTGTGTGGTATGAATGTGCATGTGCATGTGTCCTCGCCAATTGTGCCAGCCCCCTCGACTCTTCACACCGTAACCTCTAAATTACTGCGCCCGCTCGGGTCAGTTGACCAGTCAGCTTTTTGATCCCAGGTCCGATTGAGGAGGGACAAGTGGAAGTGGAGGGAAGGGGACAACGCGTACGTGTTCTTTATGTGCGATATAATGACTCGTGTGAATACCTCCGTTATCGTACTTTTGAAGAAAAGCAAAGCCAATGAGTTTCTGGGAGGGACGAACGGAGGGAGAGATGGAACATTGCCGAATTGAAGGATCAAGACGTCGGCAACTGTGATCTATACGAGACCCTCCAAGGTCACAGCGATAGAACATGATACGAACCAAAAGGAACGGTGAAAGCGGAAGTGGCTGTCCAGGAACGAAGATGGAAAGTAGATGGAGAGATCTCGTTTTCGACCGGGCTTGGTGAGTTCGTATCTTGGTTCCCTTCCTTTCCTCCTCCTCCCCCCCTTCCAAGTGCTTTTCCGAATTCTACGCCGCACGTCGCCAAGGCAAGACTCTGAGAAATGGCGGAAGGACCAGTAGTGTGCCTGGGAACCTCCCATCCCATTGTGACGGTGAGATCAACGACCGACCTGAGTGCTCCAAGAACGGCTCTTCTTTTTCGTGAGTTTCCCGTTGAGCCGGGGCGTGTGTGTGCCTGGTCATAGTGGTCATGGGGGCGAAAAAGCCAAAAAGAAGCTCATGAACAAAGACAAGCCATCTCAACAAGTCTACAATTACTATAGAGCGTTAGATTGTGATTCAGCAGTCAAAAACGGAGGGAAAAAAACTCTCACCTTCGGCCTCAGCGGAATGAACGGTCTTCCTAAGGTTGGGAATCCCTTGGGTGACGGATCTCAAAATATCTTTTTTGAGTTGGGATGAGAGGTGAGAGGTGATTTAGGTGATGTCAGGTCGTTTCCTTACATGTCCATTACTGTGTGTATTGTAAATAGCGCTTGTCGAATATTTCAAATCTTCTAAAACGAGTCAGGGCGGGGAGAGTTGAATCGATTATCCCATTTGCATTTACCCTTTGGTTCTTGGCTGCGTGGAGCTTTGTCGAGAGACGGGGTGAACCTGGGGAGCGGCAAACCAAAGAAGCTTTCAACGTATTGTGATATTGTGGGACGTACAAGACGCTTATGGCTGTAGCCCAAAAAGTCGACGTTCCAAGCGGTTTACAAAACTCCGTGGGTCATCTATAAAGCTGACATTTCGAACCCTGACGAAACTGAAGAAGCGACAATTTCCAGTGTTGTGGTAGCCAAAATTCCAAAGTTTCTGCGGTAGACAGCCTCGACTTGGGATGATGCCTTCTTTTTCTGCTTTAAGAGCGGCTTGGACATGTCGAAGGGAGGTCGTGGGATGCGAACCCGCCAGTTATCGTCATCGCCACCGTCATATTTCTGTTTTTGAAAAGAGGTTGTAGGGTGTGTCAGCTGCGAATGGCTTCGTGGGTGGGACCAGGGCGCACACACCTAGAGTATTGGCAATACCACTCTTCCCTTCCTGGACTGGAAACGATCAAAAATCCAACTCGCACACAAGTTATGTTTGGATTGGAAGTGACACTACCCCCCCAGAATGTTACGAGATTATTGAACTTGAGTATTTTGGGTTCACGGCTAGTTTTCCTTGGCACTAGATAGCCCATCCAGAGTGTGACATTGGTGCGAGAGGAATTGCCCATTCGGAGATATGAAGAAAGCAGAATTGACCAGTAAAGTCTGATGGGGAAAGATGTCCATCCATAACCTTGGTGCAAGGGATAACAAGTTGACATTGGGAGTTATGCGAAGACAAAACTAAGACGACTGATTAGGCGGCTTAGTAGCGAACCGTGGTTCAGAGATTCGGAGACTTTGAATGGCGGGCTCGTTGTTGAGCCAAAACGAACGAGCCAAGTCGAAGCCCAAGCGGTCGAATCACATTATGTTACGAAAGCTGTCCTCAGCACTTGATTTCATCTAGAAACCGAGAATTAGAGAACCGAAGCTTATAGAGCGGGCGTTTGCTTTACTCACTCACCGCGTCACTCAGGCTGCTCATTGTCATCTTCGTCGTCATCACCGTCTTCGTCTGATTTCTTCTTCAACTCTTTACTGAGTTCCCCCTTCCCAACTGCCTCTTTCCATTGCGTCAGTTCTTCGCCAACCACCTGACGTGCTGTCTCGATGGCCTTGTGCAATTCCGCGTAATAATGCTCCGTTCCGCCTTGCACATTATCCCCAGAAGCAGGTACTTGGAAAGTGTGCGATTGGGAGACTAGAAGATTCCCAGGTTTGGGGGTATTCTCGGGAGGATGAAGATCGTAAGAGATCGTGATGGATGGCATGATGAAGGTTTGTTTAGGGTCTATTGTTCTGGTTCGCGGTCACTAGCTTTACCCGGCAAACAAACACTTCCCCATCGGCGAACATGTACCTCTTCAATTTCGCGTTTTTCGTGGATGTAATAGTCCCACATGATCATTCTGCTTTATGCGCAAGCAAAGAGTTCTCGTATCACACACATACTAAACAGTCTTTTTTTAATCACAATTCGGGAACAACAATAAAGAACATTTAGCTAACTCCAACTCAGGGCAAGACGTTGAAGATGAACCTAGAATAAAAGAGGCAGTTAAATTTCTCCAAACAGGTGGTTCATCTTTTGCGACGTACGTGACGGGTACATGGAGTTGCAGATCACCATTGATGACAGTGGCGACTCCGCCCTTTCCATTGGTAGTGTTCAAACTTTGAGGGGGATCGAATAATCAGCACGGAAGCCGTGGCCATGCTTCACAAAACACAACTCACCGGAAATGGACGTCTGAGGAAAGATCGAAGAAGCCATAAGAGATAGGCTCAGGTCGTCCAGTCGGTGCCTTGAGAAGTTGCACGCCTCCGAACGTCCCAGAGTTCGCTTTTGAGAGGGCTGGGATGATAAACGAGGAGAAAGTCTGGTCAAATTTGGCGGCTGGAACGCCGTCGACGCTCGACAGGCTCACGACCCTCTCCACTGTCAATTCGACGGTGAAGGTATTGAACACTGTTTCAAACGACGTCAACAACTGTTTTGAAGCAAATCTCGAAGGAGTGGCATCCACAAACCATCGAAGTTGACGCTTGGAGTAAAGTAGGTTGTTCTCAGCACTATTATCAATGGAAATCGACAAACGACTCACGATACAAGCCCCGTCCTTGGTGTCGTGAGCTAGAAAGTTTTATATAAGTACATGGTTGGGGACGTCGGGGCTACCTGGAAAGACCCACATCTGCAAATGAAGTGATCTGAGTCACCAACGGTCTGACCTCAGCACAAACTTCAGTGGAGGCAACGAGGAGTCCGAAAATAGATAACCAGAGAATTCGAGCCATGCAGTTATCGAGGAATGGGCGGAAAAGGTATACTTTGAACCTTCGTTTGAACGATGAAAATTTATAACCCCGCGGATTTTCTTTCGTTCCGAAATCCGCATTTTTCAGGCCTTGAGGACCAGCTAGAACTAGCGCATTCATGGCAACTGGCCAGACCTCTGGCTGCTTCTCGACAGGGTCAATGAAACTCGGTTACACCTGCAAAGCCAATTCAGTTAGAATACTGCGTCATTCACAATCGCGCCAAGCAAGGTCTGAAACGCTCCGAATGGCTGAGCTTGCAAGTCACTAAAGTACATACAGGCCATCAAAACACGTCGTAACGTGAGGCTCGGTGCTGCAAGGTCGATGTACAGTGGAATGGAAAACAAGTGTTGAAAGGTAACCGGGTTCGCCGACTTGGCTGTGTTGAAGCAGAAGGAGTCGCCACATGGCATACCGCTTTTCTACTTGATGACCCTGGCCTTGTGTTCAGAAGGTTCGTCGACTTTCGCCAAGTTGGGAAAATCTCGAGGGAACATGAACAATAGCACCGACATGTCGCCTGTCTTATGTGCGTAACATCGGGTCAAACGATGTTTTGGGAGGAAACCAGATGGTGTCTGTTGGCGGTGAAATCTCCGGGATGGGATGGACGCTATCG
>CEMH01200973.1:0-11939 GCA_001179725.1 Macrocystidia cucumis | reverse complement strand
GGAGTGCTTGGTCCAAAGCTTATCAGCAGAGTTCGCACGCGTTTTCTGCCTGTAAAGGATTTGTCCCATCGAACAAGCGTAAGTGCCTCGACGAAATCAAAAGAGATGCTGATGTCAAGACCCGAAGCCACATGTAACCTGCGTCAGCGGAATCACCATGGGGAAAGCCATCATCGCGGCAACGAGACACGAAAGCGGCGGTAACAAGATACATCAGTGTCTTGCTCATTTTCAAGGGAAAGTCAGGCCACCTGGTTCAAGAACCCGAAGCGACAATTCCCCGCGCCGGCGCGCCCACACGAGAGGGAGAAGGCGTAGCCGATCAAGTGGGGCAGGGTTGAAGTCGCGACGTTACGCCTTGTGAAAGCACGAACAAGATATCGATATCAAACTTGGGCTCAATCATTAGTGTTGGCAAAATTCCGGAAAAATACATGTCCTTTTTTCCGTTCTGCCATTCCATCCAGTATATCAATGTCTGATGTTGGTCAACCATTTCTTGGCGGGATGATCAACCTATGCAGGTATCAGTCAGCCGCAATAGTGGTCAACGGGGCTGAAGAACCAACACTGAAGGGATATCGCGTTGGTGGTTTGCCTTAAGGACTGTTGTATCGCCTCCAATTCCATCAAGCGAATTTTGTCTAATTGACAAAGTCAGAGGGTGCTATTGTCGAAAAACAGATGGCTACTCGCCGGTATTCAATGTCAACGTCCAAGTCGAGGAAATCATAGTAGACCCGTTCAAATGGTCGCTCAGGCCCGCGAAGAACCCGAACAGAGCCAAAAGTGCCAGAATTCATCTCAGTAAGAGGAGGGATGGTGAAAGAGGTGAAACTTTGTTCGAATTCGATACTGAAGGTGCCGTTTGAGTGGGCCCTCACGGCCACTTTATCGATACTGAGTTCGTGAGAGTTGGGGTTGTCAACTAAGGCATCCATCATTTCCTTTTTGTTGTTTTGGTAAAGAGTAACAACTCACTGTTAAAATTGATCCTGAGGCGAGAACAATACTGCCTGGTGAATACAAAAAAAACTGCGATAGCTATTGGCTTACGATAAGAGTCTCTTGTCCAATTCTGATCCCTGCCACAACGTCAGAATGCTGAGATAACATTTAATAGACAAAGTATAGGGACCAACCAAGGCGTATGCCGTGACGTGGTTCAAGGTTGGTGGGACAGCAGCTTTAGCATTCCCTAAAAAGCCACGGAGGATAAGGATACAGAAGAGTGCAGCGCGAGCCATTTCGATTGCGATTTTTCAGTTGCTTTGTTGGCGTTTCGAACCCATATTTATAAACTCTCGCTGCATGCGAGCTGAGTTTAACCACCTGGTTGTCGAGTAACAACCCCGGAATAACTGGTGGTACTTGTCTACTACCGTCATATCCGACTTCGACTATCTCGCGACGGCTTGCATTTCACCAAGGCGGTCATGAGAACCGCATTGTGGATGGACGCAAACGAGAGGGAGCATATGGTCGAGAGATTGCTCCGCTTGGAAGTCTGCCAGGAGGTTCGTGGGAAGTGCTTTGTAATACTGCATAGTTTGCGTCAGCCACAACGCCAAGGTCCACCAACGACGACGAGAGAGCGACCCCGTCAAGAAATCCTTTCACGATGTCATCAGATCTTCAATGGCTCCTGTTGCGCGTATGTGAGCTCTCGATATTGAATAGAGGGATGTTTGGTGCTTACATCTGCATTCCAGGGAAACAACTCGTACATCGTGAAGCGAACTGTTGAAGGCCCAGCGTTCTCAAAAGAGGCTGTGCGTTTCTTCTCCTACACTACAACACTACAGACACTTTACTGACGTCTTTTATTAGGGAAACCTGAGGAATATCCACTCTCATAAATTCTCCGGCTTGGCCAACTCGAAGGTGTGTTGTCTCTCCTGCAAAGTGTGCCGTTCGCTCAACCCTCTATCAGACAATTGATGTCACCGATTCACCGGCCGGAATTCAAATCACTACACGGAAGCCCAAAGCTTCTCCTCACTCCCTGGCGTCTGCGCGGGTCAAGTCGTCGATCCGTGCTCGCTCCGGGGGCAGGCGAGCTCTTGGTGTTGCAGCAAGCCAAGCAAAGAGGGGATATCGTCCGGACTTAAGAACTGTACGTGGAATTTTTCATTTAGCACCATTCTCTTTTTCTCCCTCTCCCTCTCCTTCTCCGTACGCACTCTACGTTAGAACCCACTGGACCACCGCATGGTGAATGAAAGCTGGGCGTGGACACGTTTGCAATATAAACCCCCTCCACGAGAGCCGATCAAACTCTCGTGGGTACCTCGCCATTACGCTATCGGAACTCGTTCGTTTCTCGACGCGAAAGAACCGACACTCTGGCGTTAACAACTTTTCTCCATCCTTTCTGCCTATTTTCTTTTCGATCTACATTTCTCACACACCATTTTTCTAGGCTGTACTTGCCCGTGTTTCTGCGCTAATTGCATCACAAAAAGAACCTAAACCTACACCGACAAAGAAAGTTCGCGGAAAGAAAGCAAAAGCTGGGAGCCAGTGAACTTTCTAGCACCTTTCACTCTTGTATGATCCATACAACTCGCTTTATGTTGCACGTGCTACGATGCGTTCGTTTCCAATTTTCAAGACAAAGTATGCATGTTCGCGACGGTAGTGACAAGGTTACATTCGAGGCAGGCAATGATATTGTACAAAAGGTTGTTATGCCGGATGTCGAGGATTCAAACGCCGAAAGCCTTTCCTGCTGGTTGAGCGATCCTTCCCATTGGGGTGCCCTTGTGTAAGACTTGTGCCTCTCGGGTGGGGCGAGTAGACTCGGTTTTCCAATGGGGGAGTTCTTTTAATTTCTTTTCATTGTCATGGCTGTCGTGCTTCTTTTCTCTCTTGGGGGGACTCTCCTCGTCATGGTGAGATGTGTGTTGACGTGGAGAGTCTTCACCAGGTGGTGCGGGACGAGGATAATCTTCAGGGGCCTCATCTGGCTTCACTGTTTCGGGCTCCGAGACGCCACTGTTACGCCATTTCAGTCTGCCTTCGACATGCAAGAACACTTATATGAAGCTCACGCTAGACTGTGAGGCTTGGGGCGCGACGACAACGAGAGGCGGCGACCACCGACTTTGACTATAAAAACATGCCTAAGCATATATTTGATATGATAGTTGAAGTTATTCATACCTGCGGGAGGGTGTTGGACAATTACATTCGACATTTTTTATCGGTTGGGAGGTGCAGAGTACAAGGATAGGAGGGAATGCGGGGAAGTTCGCATCGTCAGCTTTATAACGTCATACTAACTCACGTGATCATTGGTGTCCAGCGTGGACCCTGGCAGTGACATTCTTTTGAGCCTTGTTCAACACTCTTGAACTTAGAGACTCTTGAGTTCGACCTCGTCCGCCAGCTCGTTCTGCTCCGATTGACCAACCCTGGACCCACATTCTAACACCAGACAAGACATTCAAGAAGTGGTTTTGACGATGAAGGAACCCTCTATATCTCTCATCCACCGAATCCAGCCAAGAGAGTCGGATTCAATTCCAAGCTCCGTTGAACCAAGCCTGGTGTCGAACGAGAACACTGGTCGGAAACGTCGCAGAAGACGCGCCAAGCAACCCTTGGAAAACTTTGCAATAAGGGAGCCACCAAGCGCTGAGCTTACGCCATGGTTGAAGATGATACCGGAGGAAACCTCATATCAGAACGTTGAAGACAGGTAAATTTAAACTTTTAATCGCATTTGACGCTGAATTTGACACTTTGTGGACACACGTAGGTTGCATGATGAAATTGTGGCGTACGTGAGGTATATGACACCTACCGAACAGGAGCAATATGCACGAGAGGCCGTCTTGGGATACGTCGGAACGATCTTGAAGCGTCGCTTTTCGGATGGGCAGGTGGCGCTCTTTGGGAGTAGTGGGACCGGTTTATTTCTTCCTGACGGGTGGGTTCTCCCTATTCAGAAGATTATTCGTCGGACTGAAGGCGATGGCAGCGACATCGACATCGCCCTTTCGACGAAAAAGGTTAACGAAGATACAAACAAGAAGAAGATTATGTTCCAGCTAGCGGCAATGCTGAAATCTTCTGGACTTACTGACGATGTGCATGTTAATCACCATGCACGCGTTCCAATCTTAATCTTCACCGCACACGATTCATTTGGTTAGCCATATCGCGTTATCTCCCTTCTTCGGTTCTCATCAAATTGCAGGCTCCTACAGTCTGGATGTTGGTATCAACAATACGGACGGCGTCAAAAGCATGGCCATCATACAACAACATCTCTCCCAAATGCCGGCCTTGCGTTCTTTGTCGTTGATCATCAAGAGCTTCCTCCACTGCCGAGATCTCAATAGTGCGGCAAAGGGCTCTTTGGGGAGCTACGCAGTGATCTGCATGTGTATAAACTATTTGCAAGTGCGGTACATAGATATGGTGTTCCGCCGTGTACTGATCTTGTTCACAGCTAAATCCGGCGAAGCTGCCAGCAGTAAAACTCAGTCAACCAATGTCAAACCGATCCCTGGGGCTTCTCGTCCTGGAATTCTTCCGATACTATGGCTTTGATTTCCCTTACGAAACTCATTACATCTCAGTCCACGAGAGAGCTGTCCTACCCAAAGAAAATGTGTCGTGGATCAAACCCACCCATCTTGACTTGGTTTCAATACAATGCCCTTTGAACCATGGTGAGTCCATTTTGCCACACGCTAATGGGAATTCATACGGAATGCTGCGTTCCCAGATGTCGATCTTGGCAAGTCAGCCACCCGCTTTCCTGTCATACGGAACCAGTTCAAACAGGCATATGAAAACCTTACGAAAGCATCAGTGGCTGAAAGGAACGTCCTGAGCTATCTCGTCACGATCGAGCAAAAGGTAGGACTTTCACAAATGTGAAGGTGTGAATACGTGTTCATGTCGTCGTTTCTGCTAGCTTCTTGACCACCGTTCTAACGTTGCGAAGATCGTTGACTCCGGAAAGTTGATGGCTCAAACTGCAGCAGGAACGAATGCCGAGAAATATGGTCAACATCAGGGCTCCTCGAGAGGGTCATCGTCACGGCGCTATTATCCCTATCCATGATTGAATTCCTCGAGGATCTGCGACATGGTTTTCTTCGTGAAACGAGGAGCCAGCGGCATTCTCCGAGATTCAAAGGGGGTTCACAATCCAGTGTGCATTGTTCTTGTGGTTATACTGCGAGATTCAAGGGAAGGTGATCCGAACCGCAGCTGAACCAATGCTTTCAACTTACCCTTCATGACTGTGACCAACCCGGTTTTAGCATAGCAAGGATGGCGCGTCAACACAATTTTTGAGTTATCCACTCTAAGTGCACTTAGCATTTGGAGGTAACACGGCTATCAAGACAAGTGCGACGCGTTTGATTTCGCTTTTCGATTACCTCCGACGTAAATATATTGACTTATCAACATTGATACATCTCTTTGCCATGCCCACCATCTTCGATTCATCGGGGCTCGAACCTGAAAGGAAGGCGCTACGCTCGAATTGGTGAGTTGGTGACGTAGAGAATGACGATGAAATTAAGCCTGGACACGAAGCTTTCGACAAGAGCCGTGGGCGTCAGAATTAACATTCAACTAGCTAGTTTCCTCTTGATATATCTACAACCTCGAGGAAACACGTTGTAGCGGTCGACGCGGCAGGAGTGGGACAAGCACATAACTTTCCCTCTCGGTTACTTCCACCTGCCGCCGCCACCAGCCTCCAACCCATATCGGGAAGAGCGATATTGCCGCCTCCGTCTGTTCCCTCCGGATCAAGAGTTGGAAGGAACAAGGGGAGCAACATATCGGTCATCATGGGTTACGATGCCAGGAAGGTGTCGCAGCTGCGCCACGGTTTTTTTTCTATCGCCCCCCGCCACCGACCGTCGATTTCGGGCGAATCAGACTCCGAGCTGTGGTTATCTGCTAAAGGGACGATCTTTAGATTTTCGCACCTTTTTGTCTACTCTTCTCTTGTGCTCGATCAAATCTCAGCTTTTCCCGTTTCACCTTTCGGAGGTGCTTAAAACCAGATAGAGTTCGAGCTGGCTCGGATGTTAGACTCGGGGTCAGAGAGGGCCAGGGCTTGAACGATATGGTGTTTGTCATCGTCGTGGATCTTGGCGCGTTTCGGGGTGGTCGAAGGGTTCCGCAGCGGTTTCTGGCAGCTTCAAGTGGGGAAAGATAGCCTTCGGATCCTGTTTTCAACTTGTAAGCCCAGTTTGTATCAGCCGTAGATATCGGAACGGGTCAAACAGGATATCAATACCGCGCAATTGTTCGGAATGGTTTTAGCAAGAAGGGAAAAAGGATACCTGGGCGTCTATTTCGAATCAAATCAGGTTGGCCCCACTGGCTAATGGGGTTGTGGCGTCTTATCACTTTTTCTGTTCATATGAGGAAGATGAAACCCTCGAATCTAAAAAAATTACACCAACGTACCGTGCTTTTACAGCTTCACGGGAATGACAATTAGCCAACCTTCAAGGCGAGCTAACTCCTCCCCCCAGAATAAACATGAAAAGCACGATGTTGCCACGCTCTCAGGGTTTTCATGTATTTTTTTCGAATCAATTAGCTACGGGAGATCCGAGGTTTTCTTCTCGAACATCGCAGTAAGAAATGACCTCGTTGTGACCGCCTCTTGAAGGCATGAAAGTAGTGGAGGTCAATCGCAAATGTCAAGAAGTCCGACGAATCACCATTTGGACCCTGAAATACATACACACAGCACAAGCTTCCTCCATGACAATCTGCACCAGAAGCAATATTCCTCCGATACAAATTAATGAGTGTAGTAATTTTGAACTATTGAGAGCTGAGCCCGTGTGCCGACGACGTCAACATAAGAAGTTTCACAACGAGGTGTCGTTGACATAGACCAGACACTCTTGCCTTCAGTAAGCCACCTGCATCAACTCTTCCTTCTTTGCATCATGTTCAAATACTTTTAGCCCCGGCGGTGATCATAAGACCCATCATTCTCTCTAATTTAACACTCCAACTAAATATACACGCAATATATGACAGGCTTTCCAGTGCAAGAGTTCCATGTCAGTCTTACCTTTTGCGACTCGCTCTCCTCATTACGACGACATGCAAGCGCCATTCCACGCCCATCAAGATGAAATCCTGTCTCGCCGACAGACGTCTGGATCCAACTTCCCCCAAAGCTTTCCAGTTCGCGGATTCGCCAATCTAGATGCTGCGACCTCCATGCAGCCCCCATACAGAGATAAACGGTCGTTCATGCGTGCAGGCGCCGAACCTGGTATTAACCCCCGCGACGATGCTGTCTCTGCGCATTTCAGTCATTTCCAGCAGGCGTGTGTCATTGACGTTATCGACTACTCAGAAGACAGCGCCAGCTTCCAGCGGTTGAACAACGCCCAGCTCGTGGAGATGATGACGACAACGACTTCGGACTCAAAACCCGTGGGAGCGTCCGATAAACAGACTCCGGTTCGGTGGATAAATGTTGGTGGGTTTGATTGGAAGGTGCTGAGTGCGTTGGCGTTGAGATATAGTGCGTCATCTCCAATAGCCTCCGGTATGATGCTGATATTTGCTACAGGTATGCATTCGCTTGCCCTGGAGGATATTCTTCACGACCAAGGGCATAACCAATCCAAGTCCGACTACTATCAGTCCCACCTTTTCATCCGGGTTCTGTTTCACACTCTCGCCGCCCAGGACTCGACACCGACGGGCGATTCGCAAGTGGTTGACGAGCTAGGTGCTAACTCAGCGTATGGTTTCGATATCAGAGACGGGACAACGAAAGTTCCTGATGTTGGATCACCTGGAACGAATGACGCTCCCGACGCTAGCATACTACCCAGCTATGCGGGGACCGGAAGGAGAAGACCTTTCCACAACGATGACGATGAGGCCCAGTTCCGAGAAAGACTCGAGCACTCTCCAACTCTGATGAGTATACTTCGTGGAAAGGTGCCTCCCACGCTGTTGGTGTATCTTACACTCGAAATTAACCCATGAACTAGGGGAACCAAGAGAAAGCTATTCGTCTCCGAGCTCTCACCAAAGGTGATCGTATCGAGGTCCACCACGAGCCTATGTTTATATTTCTATTTCACGATGGTATGCTTCTGTTCTTGATCCAATGAAGACGACTCATACCTCTTGGCAGGGACTGTTATATCCATTCATCCAAGACCAACTCTGGACCGGACATCTCCTATTTCTAATCGTCTCCATCATCCTGACTCTATCCTCCGCATCTCCGAAGATGCCTCACTGCTTGTTGAGAGTTTACTCGACCTTGGTAAGTATTTTCCACCCTTAGTTCACGCGTAATTTTGACACCTTGGACTTTGATAGTGGTAGATCGCGTTTTGGAAGTCGTGGACAAGTATCAAGAGCGGATATCAAATCTTGAACACGACGTTCTTCTCCACCCTAGTGTGTCTTATATCAGAACTCGTATGTACCACGCTCCCCGCTCCAATCTATCTAACGATAGGTGCTGTAGTGCACATTCTCTCTGGCGATCTCATCATGCACAAACGGACCTTGGACCCTATCCGAACGATGATTTATGGCCTGAGAAAGTATGATGTTGACCGATGCCTCGCGATTGAGGCTGCTCTGGAGACACGCGTCAATGGAGTCACCCGTCCAAAATCCTTGGGTCCCCATATCCCCCGACCCCACCCTTCAACCAGTCCGGGTGACGCCTTCGCTGCCAATAAGCAAACCCTTCCTGGCATACTCAGCACAGAGTCGTCTTCTACTAGCGGAGTGGGAAGTATCGAGCACGAGGGCCAAATCGGCGGCTTGGGTGCATATCAATTGAAGCAGGGGCACGAAGGAAGGGTCCACGGATACCTCAGCTATCAGGCGAAAGTTTACCTCGTGAGTTCTGAGCGCAACGACTGTCCGGAAAACAGCTTATCGAAGCGATTAGGCGGATGTTTCGGACCACATGGATTTTGTTCTGGCCAGCCTTGACATGTTTGGTGGTGTATCCGAAAATTTGGTGAACTATGCGTTCAATGTTGGTTTTCATGGTCAAATTTAGGATCAAGTCCACGACCTGAATCTTCGCACTTTACAGATGTCATCCCACGACACAAACGAAGTCATGTGTGTCGTTTTTGAATTGTTTTCGACGTCCGTTGAACGCTGACCCTATGTTCCTCCAGGCGTCGCCTCACGCTTGCCACAATAATATTCCTTCCACTCACGCTTCTGACAGGCTATTTTGTAAGCGCTTACGCCATACATTTCCCAACTTGTGTTTGAGAAACTCCGTAGGGAATGAACTTCCAACGGTTCGACGCTATATCACAGAATTCGGATAGTTTGTGCGCGATTTGGCTTTGTCTTTCAACCTACCCTTCGTTGACATATCATTGTGCAGATTCTGGGTAATATCTTTGCCAGTGTTGGCGGTCCTCATTCCTTTCTTTATGTGGCGGGATATCCTCGCGTTGTTCCGCTATGTGAAAAAACGGATCGCCGCAAGGAACCTTGTGAAAGTACGGCGTTTCCTTACTTCCTTGTTACTAGACACATCTCATTCCAGGGGCTTCACAGGCGTTCAGGAGTTAGATGCACGCTGTGGGGCGAATGCATTCGGTTTCCCCGCTGTGTTTCCCCCGTTTTCAGTATTTTGTCGAAGACCATATTTCCCCCCCTGCGTATGGTCGACGCCGATATCTATCACCCTCTTGCATGAGACAGGTTTTGATTTCTTGGGTTTTTTTATCAACGCACAATTTCTTTCGGCATCACCCCAAGTGTAGAATGTTACCCCATTTCATCGTTTACGTTCAGTTTCCTGTTATGCTATTCAAAAGCGGAATTGAAAAATTCAACCTTGCTCTGGGCGGAGGATGTCTTTTAGGTCAATGATAGTCTTTTGAAACTGACAAGTTGCGTCAATGTGAGACCGTTACTACAGCACAAATATACCCGTCGCCTGGCGATTTCGGATTCGCCGCCCACAATCCAATGAAACGTCGACGCAGCAAGACAGCTTGCGTTCGTGCTGACGAAACGGGCTTCATCTCACCTCACCTCTACGTCACCGGTGCGGTCCCCTCCGCCTTTGCCATCATGCGAAACACGTCCCGAATGCCATACTGAACCCGAATCCCCGATGCAACTTGTCCGCGAACGCCGCTCTGACAACCTTACACCTGGTTCGGAAAGGAGAAAAACTCTCCTCATCCGCTGAGCTATCCATGACGCGCGCGGACACGCAGTAATATAGCTCCACAAGCACTGAATCTTTCTCCTCCAGGTTGTCGTATTCTTCGAATTTCTGACATAGCAACTCGGGTTGTGCGTTTCCTACAGAAGGGGCACTCTTTGGAAAGCTTTTTGGAGCTTCTTTGAGTTCGAGCGATTTCGCATGCGCGTCAATTTCATCCACGGTTTTGATGACGGGTTGAAAGTGGGCGATGAGATTGGCGGGGGGTGCCGTGAGCGGGGTTTTGGGGCGGCTCACGATGACTTTGCCCCAGATCAGGAATGGGCCATCTGCCGGACCGATTAGTTAGTCGACAGGTGCGAGATTGGGGCGGTGGACGGCGAAAACTTACCTCCGACAGAGTCTGAGAATAAGGAAGCGTTCGGTCAGTTATTGTTCGTCCGAAAATCACAAATGGATCTCACTTCCCCTACTCAGAAGGCTCGCGAGACTGCGAGAACCTCTGGTAGAGACCAAAATGAAAAGACTCATTCGGACGACAAAGAAAGGAAAAAACAAAGTGAATGTGAATGTGAATGTAAGTTGACTTACAAATGACATCGGTGTCTGGTGAAACTCGTGTATCATAAAGAAAGTTGAAAAGACGAGAAGAGTCGTCACGCGAGAAAATGGACCTGGCATGCGTCAAAGGTTCCATCCCCCAAGTTCAATTCTTCTCAGAGAAAGATAGAGTGTCTCCTGGGGCCGCTCGGCTGAGTAAAGATGCCAAAGCAGTTTGTATCCGGGTATGCCAGAGAGTTCATGAACACCAAATTTTGGGTATTGGTGGAGTACATCACACCTGAGAACGACGAAGCCGCGACTTGCGTGTCAGCTTCAACGTGGAGTGTCTTTCAGGAAACAGAACAGGTCTCGACCTTGTCCAACACGTCCTAAAACGCGTCATCTTTCTTCTCTTTTCGCCATCGGTGGGACACACAGTGGGAGGTGGTTCCCTCGATCCTATTTGATCCCCTGGGTTGGGAAACGGTGAGTTGGTCGTCTCAGAACAGGCCGAAGATTTTCTGAAGTTTCTCATTGGGTTGCATTGCAGTGCTTGCTATGGTTGAGATACGCAAAGACGCAGGACGAAAGAACGGCTAGGCAATCATCGGAATGGGTACGCCAAAGGGTCACCAGGGGGTTAAGGTTAGGGTTCGAGTGCTCCCTCTCGAGAGAAACCCCAAATACCCTTTAGCCTCACGCGGTCGTGGTGTTCGTTGGCCACGCAGGCTGCTAAAATATTACTCGTTGTTTTGCCCAATTGCTCTGATACACGACTCTTTGCCATTGGTTGATTGTGGCCGAGACTTACCAAACTCTGCTTAAACCAGACAAATGTTGTTGCTGGCATCGACGGCTCTATTGGGCTCACAAACAACCCACGATGTCCTTCCCATGTCTTCAATCATGGTTCGAAGCTGTCGTACTTTTTTAGGGTGCTTGTTCCCATCCGGCTTTGTCAGCGGTTGTCGAGCGCCATCATCGAGCGCCTAAGGCTATCCCTCAAGCTTTCTCAATCGTTCCATCCCTCCCTATGCCTTTTACACAAGGAACGTCCTCTGTTGGGAACAAATTTGGTACATACAACGATGTTGGACGAGATCAGTACAACGTGGTATGTTTCTTCGCGCCATTTGCCCACTTTCTTTCAGTTCACCCGAGTCAAAGTTCCAGGTGGTACACCAATCCCAAACAAGTGGAACGACCTTGG